>JAODPA010001965.1:0-14157 GCA_025585075.1 Nepenthes mirabilis | reverse complement strand
TAGTGAGTTGTTACACGACCGTATTTATAAGCATAGTGATAAGTTTTTAAATAGCTATATCCAGGCTTAATTTTAATTTGTCATCTAACAAGCTTCAAGTTAGATATAAGTATCAATCATTTTTTTGACATAGAAGTTCAAGCAACCTTTGTCAAATCAAAACTTTGAACCATTTGTGAAATAGCTTGTTACCTTATTCGGTACCTTTTACAGATTGGATGCCTCTATATAGATTAATGACAATTATTCATTCATTATGAATATATATATATTCGTATGTCATTCACACCAGAATAAAATCAAATTTTTTTTGGATTTGCTACATTAATTAGTCCTATTTAACGCGATATTATACACTATTCTGGGTGATTAGTTTTCTTTCGGAGCAACATCACGATCTTTACCTTTTCTATTACTATGTATATTTTGCAAACTCCTCGAAATATAATCAATTTTACTTTTTTTTTTTGTTACAAAATAAAATTGATATTGAAATAGAAGGTTTAGAATATTTTTGACTGTTTTGTTTCCTTGTAGGAAAAACTATAAAAAGTTTAGGGGAATCTAGTAATACCAAGGTTTCTTTTTGGGCTACGTCACAGACGTTACTGTCGTGGCATAAAAACGGGTCCATTCATTCGGGTAATTATTCGATGTAGGGCCCCCAATAAAACTACCGATTGATTGGTGGAACTTCAAATTTGATGAAAGCTCTCCCACAGCCTGACTTCCCTTCGTGCCCAATTATTCATATAACCCAAAGCCTTTCCCATTTTCAAGCTGATGGCATTGCTGAAAGGAGTTTTAAGCTAATCCCATCATCCATGTCTGCCTATAAATCTTTTTTTTTGTAAATATATAACAAATGATGTATGTATGTACTTATTTAATATATGTTTATCATAAACATTTATTTCCTCACAAAGAAATCGCGAGATACCATAATAATTATGATGATTTGTAAACCGTCATTGCCCATGCTAAGGATTGAACACAACACTCAGAATAAATATGAAGGATGTGTTAGACAAGTTTACATGATTGCAGGGCTCAACAGATACGGATTGAGGGAGCGTCCTTCTCCCCTTTGGAGAAGGACCGTCCTTCTCTTAATCTGAACCGTCGAATTTTACATCCAACGGTTACGTATTTTGGATGATTAAATTTAAAATCGAACGGCCCACGTATATTATCTATTTAAAACTTGTGGGCCGTCGAATTTTACATCTGACGGTTCAGACGAGGAGAAGGACAATCCTTCTCCACAGGGGAGAAGGAT
Source organism: Nepenthes mirabilis (assembly GCA_025585075.1). Classification (NCBI taxonomy): domain Eukaryota; kingdom Viridiplantae; phylum Streptophyta; class Magnoliopsida; order Caryophyllales; family Nepenthaceae; genus Nepenthes; species Nepenthes mirabilis. Next base: position 12,878 of record JAODPA010001965.1, on the reverse strand, counting down.
GCCCCCGGATCCCAACAGATACAAATATAAAACCTCAAAAGCATGGTGGTCTCAGAGTGAAAAGGATCCCAAAATTGACAGCGATAACACCCTGACTGCTATTTTCTCTTTAATTTTTCCCTACAGACCATCGTCTTCTTTGTATGCGTATCAAATACAGTCCTCTACTTGTTCAGCTGTTTCACACAAACGTAAAAACGGCAGCACAAGTGAAAAAATTTCAGCAAACGTATGCTGCAAACTAGAAATTGGCACTGTGTCTATTCTATACAATCTTCTGAGTTTTAAAACAATCTTCATTCTATGCCAACTTTTTTCTATGGACAACAATGAGCATTATCTACTTGCCGACTCACCGAATTGCATGTTATCTTCATCCTCATCACTGTATCTCACAGGGTCTTTAGTGGACCGTCTCAATCTCTGGAATATGTCGTCGAGTGACTCGGATGAGGAAGCATTTGAGACCAGCTTAGTTTCCTCTGCCTGTCGTATGGGAAGAAATTTCTTGGACCCGATATTTGACTTGAAACTTAGGAAACCAGTCTTCATGGATTGCCATGTCGAGGACAACCCAGAAGTTGGCCCTGCGCTGCTGTTGTTGCCATATTGAGAGCTCCCGGTATTGAACAATGGCACCTTGGCAGAGGCTATACTGTTGCCCGCTTTCGTGTTGGATGAATGCTTGCTCTGTTCTCTTATGGCAGTGTACTTGTAGCTGATGGCCTCTCTGGCACCACTATGTTGACGGGCCTCACTGTTTGATGATTTTGACAGACTTACTTTCATACTATCCGCAGGTAACGCACTTGTAAAATTCATCTCAACTGCACTGCCATCCTGCACATGCTGAATTCAGTTCACAAAAACAGGAGGGGGGAAGAGAGAAAGAGAGGCCCCAGTGGTGAAGAGCTATTATGATACTCCTAGTGAGGAGGCTTCCTCGTACACATAACGGCCATAATTAAAAATTGGATGGATAAACGATGAAGCTTAAAAATTTATTTAAATTATTTGATGTAATTTTCATCATTCATATATCTAACATTTAATATTGACCATTGGATGGACACGAAAGTTCACAACAGGAAGACCTAAACAGAACTCCTAGGGGTGCACATAGGTTACTACAACACTTGACAGAGATGTCCAGAAAGAGAGAGAGAAAGATCAATTGAAATTACAATTTCTTCACCTACTAGCTATAAAGATGTCCAGAAAATCATGCAAATCTTCAAATTGTCCCTTTATTGATTAGAAAAATCAACTTAAAAAACTTGACAAAACAAAAACACCTTGCGATGTCCGTACCATCTTATTAATGCCAGACTCCCCATCATCCATGCTTACATTGTTAAAATTCCTAGCCAATGGGATAACCTGTTCGCCAACTTTGTACCCTTGCTCAAGCCAAGATCGTTCTAGAAACAAATAAAAACATGAAAGTTATCAGTACAAATAAAAAAAATCCAGGAAAGGATATTATTCTAAGGATTATTGTAGTCACTTGAAACTCCATATAGCGTCAAACACCACTAGCAATGTAATTAACAAACATGATGTCCCACAATATTTACCCTTATGTAAGATAATTATTCCTGATGGATCAAATCCGTCCATATCATCTGCCTCACTTTGAAATTTGAATATCTTCCAGCTACCAAAGAAATCAATCACTCGATCAAAGAAGTTACTTGCAACAAGGAGTGTGTATATAACCATAATAAGTGGATAGATTCTGTTGAAACCTGTCCCAAAAAAGGGGACAGCATCATCAATATTCCCCATCCGCTGCCAAAAAATATTTACACACAATAGTATTCAGTCAGTGGGACGTAAGGCAGACAGTCAAAGTACAAGCAACTGCCAATCAAATAGTTGTTTGAGAATCGGTTTTTTTTTTTTTTTTTTTGAAAAAAAAACAAGTGCCAAATATTGAACCAAAAAAATTCTGACAGCTTCAAGGGGGGAAATCAAGGAAATTGTCCCAGTAAAAGGAGCTAGCTACAACATAAGTCACCATGCATAAAGCTTGATCAATGAAGGATACAAGAAATTGAAAAATCCAGGCACAAAATAAAGATCTGAAAATGAATCGGGGATGCGCTACTAGTATGCTTTAAATCACCAAAGCAGTTCACCAATCACATCCTCATACCAAAAAGAAAGAATCCTAATTTTTTTGTCATTCAGAACTTTTGAAATTAAAAATGAGGATATGGACCATTTGTTGACAAGTAAAAAGAAAATGAGAAAATGCAGAAAGAAAAAAAAAAGGCACAAAGAGGGATTCAATATGGTTTGAGTTTATTAAGCAACCATGTAATAGTGTCATGATCTTGCTACTTACAAAGAAACGTGGTAGCATTTCAGTATATTTTACAAGATAAAGAAATACCTTTTCGAAGATAGTTCTAGCGTTCCCATCAAGGCGTATAAGATTCAGAAAGTTGTACGAAATTGGAGGGGCATATCGAGCAACCATCCTGTGCAAGGTGATAAAAATCATCACCTGCTCTTTTAAGAAAAATTCTGAATGAAGATGCACAAAAAGGGGCACCAAAAAAGCACCAGTACATCGATAGTGTAGCCCTTTTTTCTTGACAAGTATATCAATGGAGAAGAACCTACGAGCAAATCATAAGGAGGTTGACAGAGCTTGTTTGTCTTGGTGTCAATGAGTAAAACATCAGCATTCCAATCTTGAGCAATGAGTAATATGTGCACACGCACATGTACATAAGAGGAACAAAAGCAAAAGCCTGGCACAAATAAAAGGGGAAAAGACAAATCCATAAGTTTCCCTCCTATGATACATGCACAAGTTAGACAACCTTTTAGATTATAGCCACATAAAGACATAGATTCATACATAAAAATAAAAAACCATACACACACACACACATATTAGAGAAAACCTCTGCCTGAATAAAAAGAAGGATCATGAGATATTTCAATAATACATACAATATGAGGCAACAATCAATTTCGCATTGGAATTTGGTAATCTAGACTATTGACTAATCTTTTTATTTAATTCCTGCTCTCCATTTGTTTTTTTCTGGAAAAGGGGATGCCAGCAGCGGCACTGAATGTTGATGGCCCCCTCTTCTTAGAGCAGGAAAGACACACCAGACCACCAGTAAAATGATTGGGTTATCCTTGATTCCATTTTCATTATCAATAAGCAACCACATTACATACTCTCATTAGCCAAAATTCAGTGAAGTCATGAACTCAGCTGTCTAGAAACAAGCAATACACCATATAGCAATCACTAGAATCTAATCACCTGAGTACAATAAACATACCAATGTAGAGTGTTATTTTTATTCAACAATATTGAATTAGGCAAATGATGCTTGCTTTATGGAAAATAACCAACATTTTACATGTAACATCACAAAAGATATGGATAAATAAACATTGCATATGATCTGGAAGCATTTGTGCTTAATGCAAACCATATAAGATAATTTGCACCACCCAACCAAGGCAAAGTTACCAAATTGATAATCTTGCATTAATGATTTTTCCAAATCTACCTGTACAAGAACCTCGTGCTTTCCTACAGACTTGATGAGAATTGAAAACAGAGACAAATCAACACTTGGTAGCAGTGTTGCCTCTGCCAAAAGAATGGCAACTGACATGCAGCTAAGTATTATTGCCAAAAGTTTTTGAAGCTGCTTCCTCAAGATGCAGCGCCAAATCATCTCTGCAATAGCAATAGTTGTTCAGGTTTATGGATACGAGAAAACCATTATATTGGTAAGGAGAATATTTCCAATAATATTCATAGGGCTTATGAAGCCATTTCAAAAAGGGTTTCACCAAACAAGTGTGTACAAAGGTTAGGGGGAAGACTCTCTAGAGAGAACTCAGGTGAACTAAAGTAGACAACGACAGTCATTCTTCTGTCCCAACAATAATTCTATCCGAGTACATGGGAGAAGGGGGGGTAAAAATACATCAATTTTCTCTAGAAAAATCAATTGAAGTTCAAAATTTGCATACGCTTCTGGGAATGACTTTTAACAAGTAATGTGAGCAGGTTCCTATGATTACCTATCATATCCACAAAGGAGCCTAATTTGCCAGATCGACTACTTCTAAGGCTTGAAACATATTTCCTGCAGACAAAGTTCATAAGCACTATAATCAGAAGAAATTACATCTAACCACAAAAAAATTATTTGCCAATGCTAGTTCAAGCTTATAACAACCAACCAAATGTCCAAAATCAAACTTATCTTATGACCATAAATAAACTGAACAAGCCAAGATAGTATTAATTAACCAATGAAAGAAGGACAACATATGAAACAAGTTGATTTAGAGATCCCAAAGAAAGGACAATAAATGTTAAGAAACAATTATGCTTGAAGCAAGCTACAAAAGTTGATCCAAATTCTGCAGTTTCCAAATCAATTTCAGGCAATAACCAATGTACTAACAGGTTTTGGGCATCGTAATATATTTTCTTACTCTATCCCTCAATCAGAGTTCTCTGAGTAAGCGCAAAAATTAAAAGGCAATGTTCGTCTCCTACTTATTGCACTAGTCTTCCAAAATTATCTTCTCTAAAATACAACAAAAAAATTTATCTGGCCTCAATGAAGATTAGTTTTAGGAACTAATTGATGGATTAATAAAGTAGATAGTGCACATAAAACTTTTAGGCAGACACAAATAGGAAGACACACATCAAAGGAGAGCACAATTTAAATAGTATGCCCTAAAATTAGTTTAATGATCTCCTAAATTCGATCAAATAAGCAAACTAAACAGCCTTTCTGCTTCAGATTGAGGTGTAGTTACCATATTCCCTAAACCCCTTGCATACAACATGCTAGGTACCATATCCAACACTAATTCATACTGATGACTCTCGACCAAAAAGTCACTTGCATGTGAAACACTGCGAATCTTGACAGATATGGTAGTTATGGATTCAGAAATTACATTCTCATTGTAATATGAAGTTCAAGGAGCCAAACTCTCAGCACTTGCCTTGCTCATGATCACAGATATGAGGATCGGCCAGAACTGTGATAATATAGGGTAGAAAACTCTCAATTTGTGTATAGCATAACAATAAATTGTGTATTCTCTGTCTGAAAAGAGGTCTATGGAAAAATTAGTTCAAGCAAAGACCTCCATCTGATACCAAACCATTGAAGAGGGTAAAAAATAGTCAGCCCCTGAGGCAGCATCATCTTAGAATGATATTCAATTTGGCTAAAAAATTCCACAATATGCTCATTTGGACAAGTAGACTCTGCAGGATATAAGGGAAATGCCGGAGGCAAACCCTGCCGTATTAACAAATGAATATGTTTCCAGATTTAATCAAAAAGGATAATTTTGTGTTAGCCATAGTTTGTTTCATCAAACCATAAACCCAATGGTCCAACACCATGACAAGTTGTATTCAGCAGGTTAGCTATGAAGCACCAACAGCACCAAGCATAGGAAGTGGGAAATGGAAAAAGAACACAATAGATTCCTTCTACAAACCATCCAGTTGCATCGCGGCATTCATAATTCTTTATAGTGTCTTCCAACTCAAGGGCCTCCAAGACAAATGCCATATACTCACTGCAAAAGAAGAATATATTAGATGCAACCAGTATATAAAAGTCTTCTAACATTCAGGGATCTGGATTTAATCACTGCCTTAAACAGACATGCACTCTACATATCCACATAAATGCCTTTGCTAGCTAATGACCAGGAAAATTTGAGAAAGTTCAAATGCAATAAAAGTATAATTCTTGTTTGGTACGACAATAAACAAAACATTGATGCCTCAAAGCATATTCATCACTATCATTAAAGAGATAAGGATCAGTAAGTAGGGTGAGTATATTTAGCTACTTGTATCAATTAGCTTAAAACAAGGCCACATCCTCTAAAAGTTGAAGGTCTATTGATCTCTTTTATCATCTTTCTAAGTCTTCTTGGGTTAATCCCTTTTGCTACTATGGCCTCTTTCCTACATTTAACAACACTCTCTCCATGGTGTGTTTTCTTGCCTACATTTCCAGCATCGACACCATGTTAGGCACCATTCTTTCATTTTATCTTCTATTAGTCCTAGTATTACTTCATCTTGCAGGGATAAACAACTGATCTCTTTTAACATTTTTATTGTACCCACACTTTTTCTATGATGGAAACCCCTAAAAAAAGTAACGGATTGGAAATGTTTGCAAAATAATAGAATACACAATTCGCCATATTCCAAAAATAGCACATTGTGTGAATCTGAGGAATAATACTTATCAGGTGCCAAAAAACAGAAACATTAGCAAAAATGCTAGAAAGTTGCACAGCAGCTACCCCCAACAAAATTTTCTGGAACTTTCAATAGCATTTCACACATGCCATATCCAAATATGCCCGACTTCTCTATAAAGTTTACCTTTTGTACCGGTAGAACTCCTCCTGAGCTACTCGAAGCTGACGCCTAAGATCGGCCATGGATTTCTCATCTGTATCATAGTCCATATCATTTTCCCCAAGTCTTCCCCCTTGAGGTTTAAAGGATGGGTCTTCTTTTAACTGACAAGTAGGACATAAGAAGCACAACCAAGAATTATAGAAAAAAGGCTGTTAAAATAGGGTGGTTCACATTAAAAAAAAAGAAAAAAGAAGAAAGAAACTAGCCATACCATTTGAGCCAACATCTTATCAATTATATTCATGTACGGCCTTAAAGGATCACGCTTTGATATTTGGTTGGAAGTTGCTTGGGCAACCTAATAAAGTGCAGCATCACCCAAAACCACAGATTAAAGAAGTTTGACGAGAAATTAAGCTGTTCGATAGAAAAGGACCCATCTCAGAATGAGGTAACAAGAAACTATCCTGGGCACTGCAAAGAAAGTGCCGTTTCTTAAAATAAATATACAAGCAACAAAAGTTTTTGGAAGTTGTCATCATAATTACCATAGAAAACCTTTAAATTACAGCGAAACAAACTTTCCATCGTACAGAAGACACAGAAAGTGCTCAAATAAAAATTAGACTGAGGATTTTTGTAGTCATTTTGGCTGGCTATTGAAAAAAAAGTTTCTCTAGACAAGGTAAAATTTGGCATTTTTGAGACAATGTGAAGGTAATATTCTATGTCCAAGTTCCCGCTTATCATTAAAAGAGAGTAATTCTAAAAATTTCAACCTCAAAGGAACTAAAAACCAGCCTACATACTGAGAAGGCTCAGGGAAAAAGAAAACCTTGCCACAGATACCAAAAATTGTTAGGGAAACTAACATCTCAGAATGACAATGATGGATTTGAAGTCATAACTCTAGAAAATATGAGGCACATCTTATAACCAAGTGCTTATATGAGGACACCAGAGGCTCTGAAATAGTGTTTCATATAAGGGTAAGTCTAACACAATGTCTTACAGGAATTTTCAAATAAAAACTTACTACAATAGCATTTGAAAACTTCTGGTGGGCATCATCAAGTTTCACAGCCATTTTGGCAATCTTATGCGATAGTACTTTTTGCCGAAAAATCCAATCAGCATTCTTCCAGAGGCTTCTTGGAATTTCACTTAAACCAAAACCAAGTAGAAATGCTCCAGTAACAAGCCCAAAAGTATTTGAGCTGGCCATGGCAAAACCCAGCACCCCTTTACTCCTGTTGTTGCAGCAGGGAAACATGAAAGTAGTTTAATCATAGGAGAAAGAATATCAATTATCAAAAGATGTGATCATACTGACTGATCACAGCAAGAAGAATGAATATGCATACAGCATAGGACAGGATAAGGAAAGGAAAACATAAAAAATAGTTAGGAGCCAACCAATTCTTGTGCATGATGATGAGTAGTATAAATCCAAAAAATCCAATAGATCCAACAATCAGATAAAAGACTAGGTTTGCATGTACACTGGTCTTCAATCTTTCTGTCACTGTGAAGTCTCCAGCATCCTCGTAACCCTGAATAAGAGGCACCACCGCCCTGCTTAGAGAAATCACATATTCAAATATATAAGGCTGTCTCCATCATTGAGATACAAAACGATTAATTCCTGTTGAATACGCACTCAGCAACTTATGCGCAGAAGGAATCAATGCGTAACAGGGACAAATGCCAAAAGAAGTTGCAAGAGAACCAAGGAAATGAAATAGGTAGGTCCACTGGGGCACAAGGGGCATACCAAGTAAGTAGAAATGTGCTCCAATATGACCAGCTCCAAAAGAAAGAAACTCCTCCATTGTAATGACCAATAATTGTCTGCAAAGGACCACATGGATATGATTAGTGATAACTGGATTCTGCATGATGCTTTTCATACCATGAGTCTTGCACCAGAGAAAGTAATAAGCATGTAGCATATACAGATAGTCAACATGAAGGGATGCAGATGAAAGCGAATATCAAACAAGCTAATCAAAGACTGCAAAATGCTTTCCATACCATAAAACATTGAGCCATGGGCTGCATAAGCATGTAGCATACACAGATCTGAAAACATATTTGCTGCTAAGCAGTAGGTAGTGAATATCATAGCCCTTAAATTGAGTTTCAGAAGAGAAGTCTTGTAAATCAAAATTTAAAATATCCACGACATGGGCTGAGCAATGGAAGTGAAAACTAGACTTCGTTCTCCTAAAGGGTAGGACTATGTACATCTTACCCTTCTCATATCCTACGATGTGGAATTTGTGACACAAAGAATAGCTTACTTGTGAAATGTAACAAGAATTTGCATCTAAAACAAGATGTCAATCAATGAGAAATGCAACTAGTTCCAATCTTGAGATTTGTGCTTATTTCACAGAGCTAATGTCGGAATGCACACTTGTACATAACCACATATTGACCCTTGCTTACTCTAACCCTGCCTTATCATTTCATATAACATTTTCCTAATATTATATGGATCACAATAAAAATGGGTAGCCTAATGAACAGGATATCTTGCACCCTGGTCTCTTGGGAGTATCAAATATACACATTCTTACCAGTATTATGTAAATAGCTTAGTTATATGGACCATAATATTTGTCAACTAAAATATAACATACGCAACAAGCTTTGCACCTAAGATGTCTAGTGAATGCAGCTAAAAAAGTCACTATAAATAGCTCCCATTTCTCCCGTCTCCCCTACTCCCTCTCGGGGACCTAGTTCATGTTCTGCTCCTATCCTCAAGATCAGGTGAACTATATGTTTTCCCTCCCTTGCACTCCTCACCCTTTCTACCAGCCAAACACGCTGTGGAAAAAGTGCATGTTTTTTTTTGTCTCACTCCAGTTCTCTTCACTTACGACGAGATTCAAAATAGTTCTTTGAGTTACCTGCAATTATGTGTTGGGGATTCCGGACCGGATACACACAACCGGCGGAGCGAAACAAACCTGAATCCCCCCGTCAGCCAACAAATTGTGAGCACAAGGAACACAACAATGCACAACGATTTTTAATATGAAAAAACCATTTCAACCAAAGGAAAAACCACGGAACGATCTCCAAAAAATTTCACTATGTAAAATCGGTTACACAAACCCTCAAAGCAAAGTACAAGCAACCTACTCGAGACAAAGCAAGAGACAAGGGAGTAAAACACGACCGGCAAAATATTCTTCGTAGCTTAGAGAACAACAAGCACAGGTCGGTGGTGACTGGAAGCTTTGATCCTTCCTCTTCACCCTATTCTCTCTCCCTTTATCTATTCTCTTCTCTTTTCTCTCACTGGCGGCGTTCTCTACTCCCTAATTTTACAAGTATTTTGACAAAAATCTCACTATTCGAACAAACCCTAAAGCGCTTCTCGCGCTTTATAATAACGTCTAGCCCAAAGCTTATTTCCCACGCTTTTACAACACTAAAAACACATTTCCCACGCTTTCACATTGTAGGCCACTAGGACCGATAGCCGGTCATCCTTCAATATAAAGAGTCTGGTCGCCCCTCTGATTCCGCAGTCCAATCAACTCTCTGAATCAGTAGTTCGACTGGCTCTTGGATTAGATAGTCTATTTGGCCTTTAGCCTCTCCACCTAGTCTCCTTTTGGACTTGGCTCTGCCTGGTCCCCCCTTGACCCCGGCTCGGATCTGGTTGCCCCTCGGCTCCGAGTACAATCTGGTTGCCCTCGGCCTCAGCTTTGATCTGCTCTCCGGTCTATATAATTAGTTCGCACTCCGGCCTGTACAACCTGGTTGCCCTTCAATCGCTTCGCGCGCGAACACTTCAATCCTCGCACATATCTTGTGCGACCTTCCAATGATTTTTCGTTTGTTGAGACACCTACAAAGGAGTAACCAAAACTCAACAAATTTCTCCTCACGACCTTATGGTGGAACCCTTCGCCTTCACCCGGCGACCGTCATTGTCTGCACTTCAACAGCTTCCCCTCAAATGGGATCTCAATGTCAATTTCTGCAAGCTTAAATGAAATCTTCTTCCGTTCCACCGAACCTAGAGTCTTCCCACCCTCCTTCGGCCTCTCCTCCGCAGTAAAGTCATTACTCCTCGTCGGCATCCTCTTACTGCCACCTTGATCAATATCCCCGTTGGTTATCTTGGCATTATCCTTGGCAACTAAAATGTTCATCAAGTACCGGCCTGATCGCTTGCTTTCCCTTGCCACAACCGAGAAGCCTTTGGTGAGTTTCTACCGGCCATTTCCGAACGCCATACTGAAGCCATCATCATCGAACTTCCCGATTGAAATCACATTCAACCGTAAATTCAGGGCATGTCTAACGCCCTTCAACACAAGCTTCGTCCCGTTGCTTTCTCGCAAGTTAACATCCCCAATGCCAACAACTCTTGACGAACCATCGTTATCCATCTTCAATACCCAATAGTCTCTAGGCATATACCTGGTGAAGAGGGACTTCCTCGATGTCGCATGACGAGAGGAATTGCTGTCCATTACTCAATTCGTCTCCTAACTCGATAAACTCCATGTCTCCCCTGCATGGATAATCAAAAGATCTCCGCAAAAAATGATAGAGGCCCGATCACCATCATGATCCCTCCTCTCTTCACGCTCGCCTCTATCCTCCTTCGATGTCGCATGATGTCCATTCCTGTCCATTCCTCGATGTCGCATGATGAGAGGAATTGCTGTCCATTACTCAATTCGTCTCCTAACTCAATAAACTCCATGTCTCCCCTGCATGGATAATCAAAAGATCTCCGCAAAAAATGATAGAGGCCCGATCACCATCATGATCCCTCCTCTCTTCACGCTCGCCTCTATCCTCCTTCTCTTGCTTCTTCTTCAGGTAATTTCGCTTCATGTGGCTCTTATTACCACAATGGAAGCAGTTTATGTCCAGAAGCTTAGAACAACCGTTACTCTAATCCGATTTACCACCTCGGTCCCTCGATTTCCCATGTCCTCGACCGCTAGTGGATACCAAGAGCTTTGGCTCTTCTAACACCTAAAAACTTCCCCTTTGCCTTGACTCATTAATAGGCAAGGAAACGATAATTTCATTCAAGCTAAGTGTGCCTTTCCTGAACAATAGCATCATGACAAAATAATTGTACGAGGGCGACAATGAAGCCAGCAATACGAATACTTTATCTTCATCTGAAATACTTTTACTGTTCCTTCCCGGGTCAAAATATTCCTCACTCTTTCTTGCCAAAGGAGGAAACTATTTTGCCCATTAAACTACTCTATACAAAATGGCAAACTCCTTGACATCGACACCATCAAATCACAAGTTTTCCAATTTCTCTCTTATACCACTTGTTGGGGATTCCAGACCAGATACACACAACCGACGCAACGGAACAAACCCAAATCCCCCCAGTGGCCTTGGCTTCGCATGGTCACCCCTTGGCCTCGGCTCCAATTTGGTCACCCCTCGGCCCCGACAATTCGACTGCCCTTCAGCCGCTTCACCGCACGCGCGAACACTCCGATTCTCGCACGAACCCCGCACAATCCTCCGATGGCCTTTCGTTTGTTGAGAGGCCCATATGGAAGTGACCAAAACCCAACATTATATTCAGTTTTCATCGATGGGCATCACTGTTCTCTTTCCTTCTATAGATCATCCCATCCAAAGAAGAAGAAGTATTTTTTATTAATAAAAGGTAATTAAGAGATAATGATGGACACAACCAATGTTATTTCAGGATATCAAGCGCACTCAAAGCAAGCTCCCGTCTCTTCTTTCTAACCTAATTCACTCAGCAAGCTTAATGACAAACTTAATTTCTCCAACAGATACAACATCCCAGCCACAACAAACCTACTTGCATCGAATTCAACCAATTACGAGAATTCTAGCAAGTTCAGAACATACGAATTGGATGAGATCGTGCAAATTTCGAATCTAAAGTCTATTTGCCGTAGAAAAGCCAAGAACGAAAAGAAAAATGGAGAGAATGGTCGAGAAATCACCGTCCAAATGTCGGCAGGGACGAGGATGATGATGGATAGAGAACAAAACCAGGCGTATCCGACCGTGAAGAAGACGTAACGAGGAACATGCGGACCTGCGAAGTATTTAAGCGTAAAAGCCACCATGCCTAAGGTCAGAGGCAACGAGATCATATAGAATACCCACATCCTTCTCCCTCCCTAGCTCTCTTCCGATAAACTTGTCTATCCTCCTCCCTCTTTGTTCCTCTAATTTAACGAAAATTATCGAAAAAACTGACGATGAGCAGAGGGGAAGGAGAAAGAAGATGAGATTGAAACAGCCGAAAAACAGTCGTTGCAAAATTCAGCTGTGAAGGAAGGATGCAACGTCGCTTTGCTTGCGTTTCTTCTCTCTCCCTCCCTCTCTCTCCTTCACGTTGTGCTCTACGCACCGCACCGGGCGCTTGTCGAAAAACCACGCGGACGTATTTATCATTTAATATTTTTTGATTATTTAAAATATA
>JAODPA010001954.1:0-14157 GCA_025585075.1 Nepenthes mirabilis | reverse complement strand
AATAAAATAAAAATATATGAAATACTACAAAATATCTGTTTCTATAAGTTTGAATGACACCATCTTCTACTCCGTTGATACTGAATATTGTCACTCCCTTTCAGTGTCTTCATCATGATTGCATCATTTCCCTTTTCACTCTTCATTGGCTTCCTCCCACTACTTAAATCAAACCTCAATTAATCACATTGCATTAACCTTAGTAACCGAAACATTTATCAAGTACTGACTTAATCCCTTACTTTCTCTTATCACAATCAAGGTGCCATTGGTGAGCTTTCGTTGATTTTTCCAAATACCATGCAAAAACCCTTATTATCAAGCATTCAAATTGAAATCAAATTTAACCTCACCTTTGAAGTTTGTCATGCCCCTCAATATAAGTTTCATTCCATCAATTGTTTGCAAGCTAATGTCCTTAATATATATTACCCTCATTGAGCCATCATCTTCAATACCCTGTAGTTTCCGAGCATATAAGTGGTGAAGAAGAACTTTCTTGATATCTCATAATATGATGATTTGCTGTTTATAACCCAACTCATCTCGTGGCCTTTGAAATTTCATGTCTTTTCTACATAAATGACTAAAAGATCCCATAGGTAGTTATATAAGTTTGATCATTCTATCAGAATCCCTCATCTCTTAATCGCTTGCTACCACCTTCCTACTTGTTTTTTTTGGAATAATCTTCTTTATTTGTCCGTTGTTAGCACAATAAAAACACTCGGTGTTTTTAAATTTAGACTGACTGCTATTTTTCTCCAACTTGCCATATCACTCCTTCGATCTCCTGTGCTCCAAACTACAAGTAAATACCAATGTACTGGACTCCCTCAAAATCTCATCACTTTTCTTCGACCTAAACTCATTTATAATTGATAACTTCTTAAAGAGTATTATCTATAAGATACAATTTGATCATACAATTAGTAATATTTCTCATGTCTAACCATTCATCATCATTCATTCTCTCCAATTTGCTATCATTATTTATTAGTACTTTGATCATTTTTTCTCGAATCAAAGTATTCATGTCTTTCTTGCTAAATAGTGAACTTTTTTTGGCCATTAAATTGCTTTGATGTAGAATAAAAAACTCTTTCAATATCAATGTCACCAAATTATAGTTTTTTCCATAATGAAAAAACTTACTAATTGACACTACTCGTTGGGATTTATCGGGAATAAACACATGCACATAATCAGTGTAGCATCAATGAACCCTCAACTACCTTGTCAATTATTGGTTACAAAATACCATAAGAGTGTAATAAATAAAATCACGCAACAAAGTATACAAATTGTATGATAATATTTAATATAAAAAATTCTTATCAATTAAGGAAAAAACTATTAAACACATTTTGAAAAAATTCACTATAAAAGTTTTTGGTTATAAATATATTCTCTACCAAGATCCCTTCTTTATAATTCAAATGAATGATCGGTTAAAAACAACCCCAACATACCTAACAATTTATTAGAGAAAATATACTGAAAATATGAACAACTAAATAATAATGTGTCCTAGAAACAAAACTAGAGTAATACATAATCATGGTGAAAAATAGAATTTGAATCAGACTTGTTGCGTCCGCGAATTTCGGCGGCGCACAGGTAAGGATCCGAATAAGCGTTCAGAGCTTTTGGGTACACTAGGACGGAATCCGTGCAACACACAAGAGATCTGGTTATCTTTTGTGACTTAGTGTGTGGTTCGAGAAGTAGGAGAGAAGAGGAAGAGGATGACACATTAGGATTTTTACGTGAAAAACCTTCCCGTAAAATGGAAAAAAAACCACAAGACCCTAGTCCGAGAATGAGCTTCACTATACTATTTGGGATTACAAGTAGGTTACAAAATACGTTCGAGGCGTCTTTCTTTTTTTCCCTTTTTATGGTAGTTGGAGCATAATGAATGCTGGGATTAGGAGAAAATTCAGAATCCTTTGATTAAGTGCACAGTTAATGTATTTATAGAATTTAGAAATATCTATTTGGGGTTGTCCACGTGAGCTGATGTGTGCAAGAAGTCGCTTGCCAACTTCCCCAATCCAGTCTCTGTGCCAGGTGCATAGTGTGCATGCTGGACGATTTCCCATGGCGTCCCATCTGGAGTAACGGGTCGTGCGCTGCTGGTCATCATTGCTCTAACAATTCGATAGGTTTTAGCCACCAAATCTCACAATGTGCCATTTTTACAGGCTGAGTGATGTCCGCAGCCTTCCTTTGGTCCATGGGCCCTAGTGGTCTCGAAAATCATTATGCCGTTTCGGCCGGCCCCAATACCTGGGTCTCTTGGACTTTCTAGGCCTGCTGAACCTCTTTGGCATTAGGGTTCGACCGTTAGGAGATGGGATTCGCCATTACGGCCTTGGGTACCGGTACCAATCACTAGCCCCCATACCTGGGCCGACTAGCAGTTGAGGCCTGGGATGTGCACTTTGAGTCTGGCTCGTCACTACGTTGCCTCTCTCGAGACGCGCTGTGTTTTGTCTCCTTTCAGGCATTGCGTCTTTTCCATACAATATGATGTTGCGCCTTCCCCAGATAGCCTAACATCGCCCCTTCCCCATATCATTGCATAGGCTTTCCGGGTGCCTTGAGGGCCCTTCTTCTCCGCGAATTATGATCACCGGGAAGCGTGCTCAGTTAAGTGCGGGTAGAGTGCAGGCTTGTCCATAAATAGGAGAGCTTCTTGACTAGAGTGGTTCATCCCTTAGCTCATCTTGGAGGGACAAGTGGGCCTTGGCTCGCTCCGCTTCCAGGGGTATCCGCAAGGGAGTTGGGTGGACTAGCTGGAAACTTAGAGCTTCTGATGAAGACTATCCTCATGTTGCCGTTGAGAGTGATTCCTCACGCTAGTGAGGGTGGCTTGGCTACTCTGCCGTCGTCGTGTGCCCCTCTCCAGGCTCTAGTAATCTCCCGGGTGGTGGAGAACCATGGGGGAGCCGCCATGGGAAACTTTGTCCCGGGAGTGGTACTCTTCCCATGGCCTCCATTTCACTTGGACGTTGCACCTGCCGTTTGGAGGGGAAGGCAAAGAAAGGAGTTCCTGTCGGGAGAGTGTATGTCCGCCACTTCCCCGCCAGGGCTCCTGCCATGGGTGTTGGTCCTGTTTTAAGGGCTGACCAACACCAACGACCCTTAGGCTTGTTGGGGTATTGCAAGTGGAGCCATGGTGATCTCACGTGAATCTAACACCCTTACCATGCCCCTTTGAGTCCTGGGCCGTTGCCCTGGGGCATATGCCCCGGGCAATATCTCTTTTCTCTTTTTTGTACCTTTGCTGTCACAAGACATATACTTTGTAAAGGAAGTTTGATTAACAAAAGAAGTAGTCATTACCTTTTATCTTCTTTACTGGTTGCATGAATCCTTTCCCCTCTTGTCCTCTCTCTTTCTCTTTTTTCTTTTTTTTCCTTTTTTTTACGCCCGTGGGCACTAGCTCGGAGCATGTTAGATGGATGGCTCGAGGATGTGTGGAGGTCTACCCTTGGGCCAAAATGTCCGAGGAAATCTACGACTCGAAGTACTGCCGTGCACTTTGTAAAGGTATCCTCAGAGTTTTCGGTGAGAGTATGTCCGAGAGCTTCTGCGAAGGTACGTCCGAGAGCTTCTGCGAGGATACATTCGAGAGCTTCTGTGAGAGTACGTTCGAGAGCTTCTACGAGAGTACACCCGAGAGCTTCTACGATGGTACGTCCGAGAGCTTCTGCGAGGGTACATCCGAGAGCTTCTGTGATGGTACGTCTGAGAGCTTCTGCGAGAGTACGTCCAAAAGCTTCTGTGAGGGTACTCCTGAGAACTTCTGTGAGAGCACGCCTAAGAGCTTCTACGAGGGTATGCCCGAGAGTTTCTGCGAGGGTACGTCTAAGATGCCGGTTGGTGCCGTCAAATTTGGGTCATCAAGGCGCATTAAATGCATGTCGATTTGATTGACGTTGCCTCGGGAAGCCAAGGATTGCTATCTCTGATGGCATATGGGGGATTGCCACGTGGCCAGGATAATGATGGGGTGCGCCTTTTGCCTTTTCGCCGATTTCAAATCTTATGACCTGCCCTCATTTCTGTTTTTTTTTACGCAACCTAAAGGACTTCTCTCCAAGCCTTTGGCAGTTCTTCTTCCAAACCCTTCTTCTCTCGTTTCTTCTACACTTGTTCTGGAGTTTCAATGGCGCCGGGTCTTAACGATATTGCTTCTATCGTCTCCTTGGGCAGGCTCAAAGCCCTTCGCTCTGGGTATGTGATACCTGATTCGATGGCCATGGTGATTTTTGAACCCCATCAGAGGGCTTGTAGTCCTCCAAATGGCTTCATTGTTGTCTATGAAGTCCATCTCAAGGGTAGGCTTTACTTTCCTATCCCGTCGGAGCTCTACCTTATCATGAAGACGCTGAAGGTGCCGTTCGCTAGGTTACAGCCTAACGCCATAAGGTACCTCGTTTCGCTCTGCGTCTTCGCCCGTTGCCACAACAGACTTCTTGAGGTCTCAATAGTGAAGGTAATATTTCGCTTCACCTACAATTTGGACTGGATTGCCCCCACCCCGCGTTCTGAGTATACTGTTATGAGTGACGGAAATCTAGACTCTACCAAGAGGTGGAAGGACAAGTTCTTTTTCTTGGGGGTCCCGAAGACTTGGGACCTTTCCAGTGCTTGGGGCAACGTGGATGCTGACCCTTCGACAAGGGAGAGGGAGGTTGCCCAGGAGGTGGTGGACTTGGTGCGGGCCAATCTTGGCTCTTTTAACGAGAACAAGCAGAACGTCTGGCTGTGACCAAAGAACTTAGAGAAGGCTAGAAGGGGGCCTCACGGCGAGAGTTCTGGGGTCCCTACTACTGCTGTTGTGACAGTGAGTAGGAAGAAGACGTTAAGGAAGGAGGAAGGACCTCTGAGGATTGGGAGGCCATCCGAGTGGCCAAGGAAGAGTCGCTGGACTGAGACCGCAAAGGGTCCAGTGGCCATTGTTGAGTCCACTTCATTTGATGATGACTACGTCCTGATAGCGCCTCTCGTGACGAGGTAGAAGACGTCGGTCTCCCAACCAATCCAAGAGGCTGAAGGTCCCGGCCCTTCAACTTTTGAGGAGTCCCCTCGTCAATCTTCTCAATCTGTTGGCCAGGCCGCGGATGTTCCCGCCTCCCTGCCTCCCATTGGTGAACCACTTCTTGACGTCCCCTCTGAGTTCACTGAGGAGGTCTCGGACTAGATTGATGACCCATCCGAGGGTGTCATCGAGGGATGAGCGGTAAGGGAGACTGGTACGACCTAGGCCGAGGAAGCGGCGGTGATGGTGACGGTGAATCCTGCTCCTGGGGTAGCTGGGTCCGAGGAGAGTCGTGGTGTAGAGCTGGCCGCTGATAGGTCTACTCAACCCCCATGCCTTGCAATCCAAGTTTACAGCCCGACCATAGTTTCATTTGCGGCCTCTGAAGAGCCTGCGGTTGAGGGAGCCCCTAGGACTCCGCATCCAATTGTGGCCTGGCTGGGGCCGAGGAGCATGCTGATCCCCCACCCTTGGATGCCGCCTTTGCGCCCGAGGTCAGGGTTGAGATACCTGCTGCGCAAGATGCTGCGGTCGAGGGACCCGAGGAGCCTGAAGTCCCTGGAGGAGAGAGTGCTTTCGAAAGTTCTGTCGTGACCAAGGTACTTACTTATCCCCTTTGACTTTGTCTCCTTCTATATGCTCTTACTTGACTTGTTCCTCCTTTACAGCTTGAGGACATAGTCGGCTACCTTGGACTGATTGTCAGTGAGGTCGCCCATGCTTACGCAGAGCTGGAGGCTTCCAGCACTCTTGCTGGGGTCAAAGAACGTTTGGAGGTTGAACTTGTTGAAGCAAAGGGGAAGATTACGTCTCTTGAGAATGCACGGAAGCTCTAGCAATCCCAGTATCAGCTGCTAAGGGACAGAAACCTCCAGCTGGAGGAGGTGTTGAGAACATTGGTGCAGGCTGCTGACATTACTCCAACTTTGGAGGGCAAGTATAGGGGCAGCATCAGTTTGTGCCGCAGAGTGACGAGATTGTTGAGCCCCCGGTTCCTCACAACCATTTTTGATCATCGGAATGTCAGTGCAACCTATGTGGAAGACTTGTGTGGCATCTCCGGGAGGAGTTGGCCTCCTAGCCCTTCCGCGTGTGGATTATCGAGCCGCTCCGAGACCGTTGAGCATCTGGGGTCATTGGAGCAAGTGGAGCTGGCTGGTATCGGAGGGTTACAACGACCGAGCACTTCTCCCAGCGAGGGCCCTCGGAGGGCTGACCGTGCCTTGCAAAGTTCACCTCCCCCCTTTTTTTAGGCACATTGTTGTACACATACCGCTGGGTGATAAAATTCTCATTCTTTAAGTGCCAGTGCTTGCTTCGTCTTCCTCGGGCCATTGATGGGTTCGGTCCCCTCATGACACGCCCCTTTTAAGGGAATGCAGTCTTAACTTCTGAACCTTTAGGCCATTTTGGGCTGAAGATGCTATCTTCAGGGTTGTCGTTCGCCTTCCGCCTTATACCTTCTAGGTTTTGAGTTCAACCCCTAAGGTTGCTTGGCTCTGTGGCCAAGTTTTAATCCAACATCTTAGGCCGCTCGATTACAGTCGAGTTTTTAGTATGACCTCTTGGGCCGCTTGGTCACAGCCAAGTTTTTAGCTGGACCTTACTTCCGATCCTCTTGATCGTCTTAGGTTGAAGATGCTACTCCTAGGGTTGCTGCATGCCTGCTGTCTTATGCCCTCTAAATTTTAAGTTCAACCTCAGGATTGCTTGGTGCCTCAACCAAGTTTTAATTCGACCTCTTGGGCTGTTCGGACATGTCTTAGTTTTAGTTCAACCTCTGGGGTTGTTCGGTCACAGTCGAATTTTAGTTCAATCTCTCCCGCTCGGTCATAGCTGAGTTTTTAGTGCAAGTGAGAAGGTTGCTTTCACTTGATTTAGGGGCGGCCTAGGTTAGGTGAGTCAATGGGATAACATGAAACATTTGATGATATGCAAGATAAGGAATAAAAGACAGACAATTTAGGTTAACGAAACGTGTTTCGAGCATATCAAATGATGCATTTTGCCTTACCTGATCATCCGTACGTTCATTGATAATACTTCTTGAGGTGTGCGGCGTTCCATGTTCGAGGGACCAGTCTGCCTTCTTGGGTGCGTAACTTATAGGCCCTGTTTTGAATGATAGCAGCGACCAGAAACGACCCTTCTCAATTTGGGGAGGGTTTATTTTGGCCGGTATTTTTGCCCGTGGCATCTATGCCCCTTAGCACCGGGTTCCCTACCTTGAACTGCTGTGCCTTCAGTTTCTTATTGTAATAGCGGGCAACCCGTTACTAGTATACCGCTGTCCTTAGCCTTACTTGGTCTCGGACTTCCTCAAGCATGTTGAGGTTTTTCTGAAGCCTTTGGCCGTTGTGGCTTAGACTGAAGCATTCTACTCGGAGGCTTAGAAGGCCAACCTCCACTGGAATGACCACTTCTACCCCATAGCACAGGTTGAAGGGCGTTTCTCTCGTGGGTTTCCTCGGGGTTGTCTTGTACAATTAGAGAACGGATGGCAACTCGTGCACCCATGAGCCCCCAGAGTGTTCTAGCTTCTTCTTGAGTCAATGTAAGATAGTACGGTTCATGACCTCTACTTGCCGGTTGCTTTGTGGGTACGTAACGGACGTGTGGACCAAGTTGATCATTAGGCCGGTGCAGTACTTAGTGAATTATTTCCCGGTGAACTGCATCCCATTGTCGGTCACGATGTACTCGGGGATCCCAAATCTGACACGATATTCTGCCAGACAAACTCAGTGGCATTTTGTTTAGTTATCTTGGCGAGTAGTACTGCCTTAACCCATTTTATGAAGTAATCAATCATGTTTGGTCGCTACTGAGAGTAGTCCGAGAATGTCGAGCCCCCATTAGGGAAAGGGCCATGGTGATTGTAGCGCTCGGAGCTCTGTATGAGGTCGGTGGCTCATGTTGCTGTGGATTTGACAGTTTTCACACTTGTGTACAAAGTCCATGGCGTCGTACTTCATAGTTGGCCAATAGTATCCTTACCTCATGAGCTTGAAGACCAGGTTCTTTCCCCCAATGTGAGATTTGCAGATTCCGATGTGCACTTCTTGGAGGGCATATTCGGCCTCCTCGGGAGTGAGGCACCTTAGGTAAGGGGTCGGGAACCCTCGTCGGTTCAATTGGCCAGCCATAACTGTGTACCATCCTACTATTTTTTTAACCCTTTTTGCTTCGTCTGTGTCCCTAGGTTATGTGCCCTCGGAGAGATATCTCAAGTAAGGAGTCATCCAGGTGCTGCTACTCGACACTTACATCACTTCTCACTCAGGGTCTTCAATACTCGATCTGTTCAGGACTTCTCACATTCCTCGAGCATATTGCTCTGGGTCCCCGAAAGTCGCTACTCTTGCCAACATGTTGGCCTGCCCGTTCTCTTCCCTTGGAATATGGACAAATTTGATTTCCTCGAAATCCGTGGTCATACCCTTGACCTTCGAGAGGTATTTGGAGAGTTGTAGGTTGTTAACTTCGAAGTGCCTGCGAACTTGGTTGATGACTAATTCCGAGTCGCTGTAGATGATTAGACTTTTGGCCGAGCATTCTTTGGCTAATCGGAGACCTGCTGCAAGGCTTTGTACTTTGCGGCGTTATTTGAGGCTGAGAACCCCAATATCATTGAATATTTTATCTCTGACCCCTCAAGCGTTCGTAGCACAACACCAGCTCCATAGTCGTCCTTCAATGAGGAGCCATCCATGTGTAGTGTCCATGTTGTTGCTTCGTTTAATTCCCCCGCCTCGGGCTGGTTTGGGTCGCCAAGGGCTGGCATTGTCGTCTCCCCAACAAAGTCCATGAGGGCCTGATATTTCATGACTGGCCTCGGGCAGAATTCGATATCAAACTCACTCAATTCAATGGCCCACTTGACCAATAGTTCGGATACCTCTAGCTTCTGTAAGATGGCCCTTAGCAGCTGGTCAGTTAGGACTACCACTTTATGCACTTGAAAATATGGTCTAAGCTTTCGCGCAAAATATACCAGTGCCAGGGCAATCTTCTCTGTGTGTGGGTATCTGGTTTCTGCGTCTGTCAGGGACTTGCTTACATAGTAGATGGGCTGTTGTCTATCATACTGCTGTCGTACCAATACCGAGCTCAAGATCGTGTCGAACACTGCAAGGTATAGGTACAACTCCTCGTCTGGTTGGGGAGAAGTTAAGAAAGACAGGCTTGACAGGTAGTTTTTGAGCCCCCAGAACGCCTCCTCGCAGTCGTTATTCCACCGAAAGCCGTGAGTCTTCGTTCCTCTTAGGGCATTGAAGAATGGCAAGTGGTTCTCTACCGATTTGGCTAAGAAGCGGGAAAGGGCTGCTACCCGTCCAATGAGTTTCTGGACTTCCTTTATTGTCCAAGGAGATTGCATGTCGAGAATGGCCTTAATCTTTTTCTGGTTAGCCTTAATCCCAAGATGTGACACAATATAGCCCAGGAACTTTACCAATGCCACCCCAAATGTACACTTGCTCGGGTTGAGCTTCATCCGGTGGGATTTGAGCACGTTGAAGGTCTCGACCAGGTCCCAGACGTGGTGACTGCTTATTTTACTTTTGACAAGTATATCATCTACGTAGACTTCCATGTTCCTGACTATCTGGCCCTTGAACATTTTATTTACAAGTCGCTAGTAAGTCACACCTGCATTCTTGAGACCAAAGAGCATTACTTTGTAACAGTACGTCCCTTGGTTCGTAATGAACGATGTGTGTTCCTCGTCTTTGGGACTCATCTTTATTTGGTTGTAATCTGAGTACGCGTCCATGAAACGTAAGAGTTCATGGCTGGACGTTGAGTCTACCAGCTGATCAATTTTGGGGAGAGGGAAGTTGTCATTGGGGCATGCATTATTGAGGTCCGTGAAGTCTATGCACATCCTCAACTTCCCATTGTTCTTTTTTACCATAATCACATTGTCCAGTCAGTTCGAGTACTGCACCTCTCGGATGAACCCAACATATAGGAGCTTCTTCACCTCTTCGAGTATGGCCACCAGCTTTTTCATGGAGTAGTTCCTGCGCTTCTATCTGACGGGCTTATAACAAGGATCTATACCTAACTTGTGGACCATGGTTTCAGCGAAAATTCCTGGCATATTGCCTGGAGACTTGGCAAAGATGTCCGAGTTCTCCCACAAGAAGCTGGTCAGTTGGTCTCAGATGACTTCTGGTAACGAGCTTCCGATTTGGACATATTTCTTCGGGTTCTTGGGATCTAATAGGACTTGAACAGTTGGTTCTCCGGGTTCTGCATGCTGTAGCGTAGCCTCGTCCCTCAGGTCAAGATCTTCCATGAGCGGTGGAAGGGGCGTCTACATAGTCTGAGACAAATAGCACATCCGTCCGATGGATTGATCTTCAAGGACCTCCTTGATGCCAAATGGAGTCGAAAATTTCATCTTTAGGTACGGGATGGAAGTTACTGCGCCAAAGGTGGCCAAGTAGGGATGTCCGAGTATCGCGTTTAGATTGACGGAAGGTCCACGACCAGAAAGACGAGGGCCTTGGATGCAATCCTCGGATACGTTCCTAACGTTACCTCCAATTGGATGATACCTTGAACGGGTACTTGCTCATTGTCCAGCTTGTAGAGTAGTCCCTCTAGTGCTCTTATTTGACTTCTCTTAAGTCCTAATTTGACTTCTCTAGAACTTCCATTATCAACAAAAACTCGTTTCATCCGATAGTTATTTGCTCTGTCCAAAACGAGTGCGGTTATAACCAGGGGATCGGAGTGGGGGGAAGTTACATGGGCCATGTCCTCATTACTAAAACTAATAACTTCATCCCTTGTCCCTATCCTTGGTTTTTTTGCCGCGATGATCTCCCAGTCGTCTTCTCTAGCCAAACTGGTCGATATTATGTTTTCGACCCCCGCTGCCACTCGGTTTCTGGGCTGGTCAGCCTCAACATCGCCTGCTATTTCGGAAGCTTATCCGGGTCTTTGTAAGAAGTGGTTGAGGTGACCCCTCCTTATTAGTTCCTCAATTTTCCTCTGCAGCGTCCGACAGTCCTCGATGCTGTAGCTCCTACTGCGGTGATAGTGGTAGTACTTTATTTGATCGCCACCTCTCGAATTCTTCAGTGGCTTGGGCCACTTTAAAAATTTTTCCTCCTGAATCTGCATCAGCACGTTCGTATGGGTATCGTTTAATAGCGTGAGGTGTACAGGCCTGAGCTCCCTTCGAACGGTCGGCTCGGACTTGTGCCACTTCTTTATCGTCTAGGGACCCGGGTGGTCCCCGCCTTTTCTCTTTCCTTCCACCGCCCTTGGGTGGGAGTTCTCGTCCTTCTCTGGATGCTTTGCGTTGTTGGTTTCTTCGGCTGCGATGTATGATTTGGCCACGGCCTCGGCCTCGGCCTTCACGAACATTTGGGGACCCTTATAGATGAGGTGTTTGAAAAAGGCACCTCCCTCCAAGGCAAACAAGAAAGCGTTCAGCTTTACCCCATTGGTTAACTTTGAGATCTGTCTAGCCTCCGCTATGAATCGGGCCAGGAATCCCCTTAAGCTCTCCCTGGCACCCTGCTTCACTAGGGTGGGGTGCCAAGGTTGCCTTTTCACCCTCCGGCTCGAGGCAAATTGTAAGAGAAAAATCGCTGTCAGCTCACTGAAGGTGCTAGTAGAGTCCGTTGGCAGCTCGTAGAACCACACTCTCGCATCCCCCTTCAGTGTCAAGGGGAAGCACCGATACATAGTCGTTTCGTCCAGCCCCTGGAGACTCAAGTGCTCGCGGAAGTGGTTTAGGTGGTCTATCGGGTCGGCGCTTCTGTTGTAGGCATCGAGATTTTGCATTTTAAACTTAGCAGGAGCATCCTCACTCTAATTTCTGCTATGAACGGGGATCGGAGCACATTGGCTCCTCCTCCATTGTTCTCGCCGAAGACACGGTTCCAAACCTTCTCCAGTCTCTCCTCCACGTGGGGTAGAGCTGCTACCTTCTTTTCGTTGAGATAGTTTCTCAACTCGTAAGGCTCTCGGTCCTCATGCCGCTCAGAGGCTCCCCTGACTCCAGGAGGGGCATTGTCTCGCAGAACCGCCTCCTAAGCGACGCGTTCCTGGTTACTTCAGACAGACCGTGGGTTGCGCCTCTCAGGACTTTCATCCTGAACCTGAGGACCTAAGAGGCCCTCGAGTCTACGATGGGCCTTACTGTTTGAGGCAACTTGGGTCCTCGGGATTTCGCATTGGCTGGCTTGCCTGTCTAGGCGCTCCCTCCCCCTACCCTTGTTCTGGGACGTGGCTGTTAGGGAGGCCTTAGAAGGGACTTCTTTCGCCCGCTCGTCCATTCTGGAGTAGAGGGTTAGGAAAGCCTTGGACATGTCGTCCATTCTGGTAGCTAGGGCCCGAACGACCTGGTCAGGATGGTCCTCTACCTCGACACGGGGGGGCCGTTGTCGCGTGAGGCCGCCTCCCTGACTGGCGCACTTACTTATGCCCTGGTGTTTACCATGCTGGACCTTTGAGGGAGGTTGTCGGAGCATTTTCGGACGTTCTATGAAAATGTAAAAAGTTGAATTTCAATCACTTTTCACAGATAGTGCCAATGTTGCGTCCGCGGATTCCGACGACGCACGGGTAAGGATCTGAATGAGTGTTCGGAGCTTTTGGGTACACTCAAACGAAATCCGTACAACACACAAGAGATCTGGTTATCTTTTGTGACTTAGTGCGTGGTCCGGGAAGCAGGAGAGGAGAGGAAGAGGATGACACACTAGGATTTTTCGTAGAAAACCTCCCCGTAAAATGAGAAGGAAAAATCATAGGATCTTAATCCGAGAATGAGCTTCACTATGCTGTTCGGGATTACAAGTAGGTTACAAAATACGCTCAAGGCATCTTTCTTTCTTTTCCTTTCTGTGGTAGTTGGAGCACAATGAATGTTGGGATTAGGAGAAAATTTAGAATCCTTTGGTTGAGTGCACTGTTAATGTATTTATAGCGTTTAGAAATGTCCATTGGAGGTTGTCCACGTGGGCTGGTGTGTGCAGGAAGTCGGCTGCCAACTCCCCCAATCCAGTCCCCTGTGCCAAGTGCGTAGTGTGCATGCTTGACGATTTCCTGTGGCGTCCCATCTGGAGTAACTGGTCGTGCGCTGCGGGTTATCATTGCTCTGACAGTCTGATAGGTTTTAGTCATCAAATCTCACGGTGTGTCATTTTTGCTGGCTGAGTGACGCCCACAGCTTTCCTCTAGTACGTGGGCCCTAGTGGTCTCAAAAACCGTTATACCGTTTGGGTCGACCCTAATGCTTGGGTCTCTTGGGCCTCCTGGTCCTACTGAACCTTTTTGGCACCAAGGTTCGACCGCTGAGAGATGGGCTTCGTCATTTGGGCCTTGGATATCGGTACCCATCAGGACTACAACTAGATATCGAACATCTTTGTCTTCTATCATTTCTCACTTTTTTCTCTTTGTACGGCGTTCATTGTGTCAAAATGTCTCTCTCTACCCTAAAAATTGTGTGGGTTCTTTTATAATAGTTTCGGTACACATGCGCCCATCGGATGTGTATTAGATACGAATTGCGGCACATGACGAGCACCCTTTGATTGCACACGAGCCACACCCATGCTGTTCATCTACACATAAGCGCCTCTTGAGTGCCATGAGTAGTGCCTATTTTTGTTTATTGGAAATAATTTTGCTCAAACAAATCCCACATGAACCTATAATGAACAGTATCATTCAAGTAAACATTACATGAACCTGCCTCATAACTCTGAAATTGAAACACAACACACCCAACGAGTGCGTGATTCATAAGAAATTGACTCAAAACCCAACGGTAGTCACTAATTCTAGTTGACATGAGGTGTTCATGCCATAATTACAAGATTGGTCTAAAATTTATTATGCTATCAAAATTATGACTGTCCAACTTATCATGATAAAAACTTTTTCTATAAAAAATATAAAGAATGATAAAATTTTAAAAAACACATTAACTCGACTTGTTCATGGGAAATGTGGGGATTTGAAAACAGACAGTTGATGATGGAGATTCATAGGATAAAATGGATTTCTTTCTCGTGGTAAATAAATATGTATATTCATTGTTGTATATTGCGTTATATTAACTAATAATTTTTATT
>JAODPA010001943.1:0-14159 GCA_025585075.1 Nepenthes mirabilis | reverse complement strand
TATATATAGAGAGTCAGGGAGAGCAATCTTTTATTTTTGTTCGTGTACTTATATATATATATACAGAGAGAGAGAGAGAGTAATCTCTTAGTCGCAAAAGTCTAGACTCTTAGTTCCAAAGGGAGAAGGAAAAACTTTAAAATGGAGAGGCCCAAACAGCATCTCTCTCCTTTTCTATCTGTCTCTCTCTTGAGCTCTTCGGTACCTCTATGGTCAAAAGGGGATTCTAAAAGAGAGAAGAGGGCATTAAATCCTCAATCTCAAAGCTACTGCCCAACTGAGTACACCATCGAAGCTCAATTCTCTATTTCTAAACCACTCTTTAATCGAGCACACTTATTAGAGTCTAACCCTCCGCAAACGCTCAATCCCCCGAAAATATATATATATGCATTATTCACTCATTTTCCTATGTTTCTATCTACAGAAAAAGATTTTTGACTTGAACGTTAAAAGACATACCGTGAAGCGAGTCCTACCTTACTCTGACCTCTTATTTATTAGTTATTGTATATGGGATTTAGGTTTAGAGTAATCAAGATCGGACCAACTTTAACTCGATTAACCGAAAAATTAAGCAATTTTCTAATTTATTCAATAATTCAGATTCAAAAATGTATTAATATCTAAGTGTATTGATTCTTCACTGTATTAAAAGATGTTCAATTTCATTTGGAATTATAAATTCTTAATTTATTTTTCAAAGTTTGATATATGATATCATTTATGTGTAGAGTTTGTATCGCGATATATTTGGACTTCTCTCAATAATTTGGTGTTGTGGTTAGTATTTATCAGCATATCACTTTAGAATGATTGTTACTTAAAAGAAATTGAACGAGAATAGAAAGTTGCAACAATGGCTATGCTTAGTATCATATTTTTATCATCTTGTTAGTTGGAAAATATAATTGTTGCGTCTTAGATCTTGGGGTCCACGTGCAGCGCAAGTGTTTGGGATTGAGAGTTGTAGAGAGAGAGGGATTAAGATCAGATTTTACGTGGAAAGCCTCCTCATAAATAAGGAGAAAAAACCACGAGACTCTGGGCCTTTAGAAATGCTTCACTATGATATGGAAGTCTTTACAAAGTACATGTGTTTAGGGTGGATCCCTTCTTTGTCTCTTGTTTTATATTTCTTTCCTTAGGGGATTCTCTCGTTGGGAAGCTTTGTCACTTTTTTGTTCCTTCTTGTTGGAAAGAGAGAGAGAAAGGAAGGGAGAGAGAGTCAAAGTCTTTTTCCTTTCTGACTAGAGCCGGGAAAAGAAGACCCTTTAGAATGGGACTTCGTTGGGTATTTGTAGGGGAAGATGTGCCGTTGGGGAGGGGACATGTGGCAGCCGGCAAGTGGCCGAGAGGCTGTCCACTGTCCCACTGGTCACATTCAATGCTACTGATGTGTGCAGGATAGCACGCGGCTGGCGCCGCTGGTAGGGCCTGAGCTTGTCAGGTGCGCAGAGTCTAGGCGTCAGTCTTGATTTGACCAAGCGTGCTCTGTGGAGACGGTGTCTGGCAGTGATGGTAAGTTCCTTAGAAATCGGCGAAGTTGCTTAGTTGGCGCTCTCGGTCGTGAATGAGACAGTTCTCGTCCTTGCAGTGTGCCTTCCCTCTTTGTGAGTTCGAGGACTCGTTGGGGATAGCAGCTCTCGGAGGATCCTTTGTCCTTTGTTTCTTTGTGCAGGGTCCTCGAGTCTTCTTGACTTCTCGGACTAATTTGAGGCTTGGTAGAATTTCTGAGGTTCTCAGACTTTTTCTTCTTGTCCTCGAGCTTCTTGTGGGCTGAAGGGGTCTCTCGGACCTTTGTCATGGCTTTGGCTTTGGGACACTTGCCTGTATTTTGAGGCCTCTTGGGCCGTTGATACATTTCTGAGCTTTTTTTCGTTTGAGCCCTTTCTTTGGGCTGCGTTCTATGAGGGTCCTTATATTGGGACCCAACATAGCCCCCCATGCCAAAGGGTTCGAGGTTCTCGATCGTTTGGCATGAAATCGTTGCTTCTCCCGAGAGGTTGATTTCTTCCTACTCTGGTTTGTCCGCGTGCGTGTTGTGACCCGAAAGGGGCGTTCTTAGGCAAGCAGGAGCATGACAGTCCGAGTACATGTGTGTCCTCGTGGCGCTAGGCCTTTTGCAGCGGTGGTCCGAGTACACGTATGTCCTTGGAATGAGTGTGATGCTAGGTTTAGCGGGAAGTCGTCTGAGAATTTTTTTGAATCCGAGGTCTTCCTAGCGACGCCGTTTGGGCTTCTGTAGGGCATTAAATGCTGAAGTGACGCGCTGACAGACGTCTTGAGAAGGTAAGGCCATCATTTTCCTGAGACGAACGGCCGGTCGACGCATGGCATGGGTAATGAGTGCGCCTTTTTGATTATCAGGAGTATTTAAACGCCTTCTCGTCCGATTCTCCATTTCTGTGTCTGCTTTTCGTTTTCTCCTCTAAGTGTTGAGATTTTTCGTTCCTCTTCCATTAGAGTTTCTCCCACTCTTCTGTCTTTGTTGTTTGATATCCATGGCACCTGGAGTGAGAGACATTGCTTCCACGATGACACTTGACAGGCTCGCGGAGATTCGAGCACGATATCGGATCTCCGAGTCTACGGCCATGATGATCCCGGAGTCGCATGACAGGGCGTGGTGCCCTCAGGATGGCTTCATCACCGTTTATGAGGTCCACCTCAAAGGTGGGTTGCTGTTTCCGGTGCCGGAAGAGCTTTACGAGATCATGAGGGCGCTTCGGGCCCCTTTCGCCAGACTCCAACCAAATGCAATAAGGTATTTGGTGTCTTTGTGCGTCTTTTTTCAGCATCACGAGAACCTTTTGAACGCTCTAACGGTCAAGGTCATATTCCACTTCACGCACAACCTCGACTGGATCACAATGACTCCCCGCCCGGACTTTTCCTTGATGTGCGGGGGGAACCCTGACTCCACCAAGAGGTGGAAGGATAAGTTCTTCTTCCTTGGCGTTCACGAGCATTGGGCCATCCCTCTCGGCTGGGGGAAAGTGGCTAGCCAATATAGCTCCGACCCTTCGAAGGAAGAGAGAGAGAGCGTGAAGGAGCTCACAGACCTGGTGCTGGCCAATCTTGGGGGCTTTCATTTGAACAAACGCAATATCTGGTTGTCGCCCAAGGAATTTGAGGAGGCCAAGTGGGGACCACAGGCCGAGGCCTCCGCTACAGCTCCTCCCGAGAAGTCCAAGAAAAAGAGACTGATGAGGAAGGTGGAGCCACTGACGATTGAGGGTCCCGCTGGCCGCTCGGAAAAGGGGCTTTTGGCTGAGAGTTCGAAGCGCCCGACGGTGGTTGTTGAGCTTCCTTCCAGTGATGATAATGATGATGATGATGATTTTAACATTGATGATTTGAGCGATGATGTTGTGATTGCCCCTCTGCTTAAGAGGTCGAGGACTGGTACTTTATCAGAGTTATCGGGGACTGAAGGTCTCGCCTTCACTTCCACTGCTGATCCTCCTTCTGAGTCCTCGGGAGTGATTGTACAGATTGTGGAGATTCCGAACGTCCAGCCCCCCTATGATGATCCTGTTCCCGGAGTTCCCGTTGATTTACCTTGTGACGTCTCGGACAGGATTGATCATCCTTCCGAGGACATAGGAGGCGGGAACTCCTCTGTGGATGCTGAGAGGGAAATGATGGCTGAGACGGTCCGAAAGGTGGTAGAGGCTGAGGAGTTAGGCGTCGATGACCTGATGTCCTTTGATCCCTCAGGGTGACCTGTTGCGGTCCAGACTCATCAGCCATCCGAGCTTTCTGGGGACACTGATTTTGAGGCAGGCTCTTCAGTGCCTTTTATAGCTATGGAGCCTGTGCCTGAGGTGGCGCTTGCGGCGCCTGGGGGCAATCTGCATGAGCCCGAGGCCCCTGGGGATGCTGATTTTGAGGCAAGCTCTTCAGTTCCTTTTATAGCTACGGAGCCCGTGCCTGAGGAGGCGCTTGCGGCGCCTGAGAGTGACCCGCAGGAGTCTGAGGCCCCCGGGGAACATGGCCCAGGGCATGATCCTCTCGTTTCTAAGGTAACCCACTGTTTCTTCTCTTGCCTTGTCTCCAGTTGCCTATGTTTTGATGAGCTTTTCTGTTGCAACTCCAGGGCCTGATTGGAGGCCTTATCGAGCTGGTGGGAGAGGTTGCTCGGTCCCGCTCGGAGATGGAGTCGTTGAGGGATGCTCGGGAAGCTGTGCAACGGGTTGAAGCGGAGCTGGTTGAAACAAAGGGGAAGATCTCCTCTTTGGAGGATACCGTCAAACTTCTACAGCTCCAGCAGGATCTCCTCCGGGATAGGGTCCTTCGCCAGGAGGAGAGGTTGAGGACGTCTGTGCAAACCACGAAGATGGCACCATTGTTGGATAACAAGTACTAGGAGGGCATTCGTATGTGCCATCGAGTACTGCGACTGATCCGCCCGCGGTTTCCTATCACCGTCCTCGATCTCAGGAACGCCAGTGCCTTACGTGCAGAAGACTTATACGGCGTTGTTGGGAGGCCTTTCCCTGGGCCTCCTCGGGTAGGGCCTGAAGATGAACCTTTTACGCCCGAGGAGTCAATTCCGGCGGACCAGGCAGGGCTTTCAGGAGCTCAAGAGGCTCAAGGAGAAGGGAGCCAAGAGGCGCTCCCTTGACGTTTTACTTCTTTTCTTGCTTTGTTACAACATTGTACATAAATTAATTTTTATTAATAAAATTTGTCTTTTCTGTATCAGGGCATTGGACTTTTTTGTCCTGTCTGCACAACT
Source organism: Nepenthes mirabilis (assembly GCA_025585075.1). Lineage (NCBI taxonomy): Eukaryota > Viridiplantae > Streptophyta > Magnoliopsida > Caryophyllales > Nepenthaceae > Nepenthes > Nepenthes mirabilis. The sequence goes on along the minus strand of JAODPA010001943.1, from coordinate 9,415 downwards.
GTTGTTCTTCTTCTCTCTCTTTTTTTACGACGCGATGCACAGTGCCTTGCTCTTGTATTCAAGCATGCAGTCCTTCTAGGATTTTTATCCTTTTAACCTCTCGGGTTTTTTGACGTTGGATGTAGTTGTCGAAATTTGACCAGGAGTTCAGCCTCTGGGGCCACTCGGGCATAGCCAAGTTTTTGGAATTCGATCTCTGAGGCCGCTCGGGCACAGTCGAGTTTTTGGAGTTCTGCCTCTGGGGCCGCTCGGGCACAGCCGAGTTTTTGGAGTTCAACTTCTGGGGCCACTCGGCCACAGCCGAGTCTTTTGGAGTTCGACCTCTGAGGCCGATCGGGCACAGCCGAGTTTTTGGAGTTCGACCTCTGGGGCCGCTCGGGCACAACCGAGTTTTTGGAGATCGACCTCTGGGGACGCTCGGGCACAGCCGAGTTTTTTGGAGTTTGACCTCTGGGGCCGCTCGGACATAGTAGAGTTTTTTGGAGTTCGACCTTTGGGGCCGCTCGGACACAGCCAAGTTTTTTGAGTTCGACCTCTGGGGCCGCTCGGGTACAGCCGAATTTTTGGAGTTCGACCTCTGGGGCCTCTCGTGCACAGCCGAGTTTTTTGTGGTAGAGTTGTGAGTTGCTTTGTTGTTGATGAGGGAGCATGAGAATACTTCATAATAGACATAATGAATGGGCATTTTCATTGATGTACACGTGTTACATTGCGTGGCCTCCAGAGCCATTTTGAATCCTCACGTTACATTAGTCCGTACACCTGGATCTTGGTGTTCCTCTTGCTGCTCCCTTGCCAAATCGCGGTCTTTTAAAAGTTACGCCTGGTGCTGGCCTCCGTGGTATTGGCGCCCCCAGCTGGGGGTCAGGCGTGCTCCGCACCAATTATGGCTTTGCCTTTGGATCAGCATGACCGACTGCGTCCTGCTGCTCCAGGGCCATGCCCGAGTCGTGACAGGAAGCGGTCGAGATAGCCTTCCATTACCATCCGCTCGATCTCGGCCTGGAGCTTCCTGCAGTCTTCTGTGTCATGCCCGCGGCTGCAGTGGTAATGGCAGTACTCTCACTGGTCGCCCCCTTCTGGGTTCTTCAGCGCCTTGGGCCATTTCAAGAACTCTTCACCCCTGATTTACCTCAGGATGTTGGTGAGGGACTCAATGAGAGCAGGTAGGCCTGATGGCCTCTCTCCTCCAGGGACCACCCGTTCGGGCTCGTTTTGCCCGGACAGTCCTTGGGTCTTCATTTGGGCGCTCGCCCTTCTTTTTCCTTCCCTTTTCCTTGGGGGCAAGGGGTCTTCTCGTCCTCCCGGCTGGCTTGTTTCACCGATTTTTGGTCCGAAGACCGTCTTCCAGAGCCTCTTGAGCCCCTTCTTCATCGGGGCCTGGCTCATGGATTTCTTTCTATTGAGATAGTCCTTCAACTCGCCAGGAGCTTGCGCCGCTTGTCGCCTCTGGGGCGCTGCTGGACGCGGGCTTTTGGGGTGAGTGCCCCTGGACTACTCGTCCACCCTCTCGCGGAGGGTGCGAATGGCTCTTGAAAGGCTATCCGTCTTCTGTACTAGCTTGCGCACGCTAGTACCGGGGCCGCCACTCATCCTGCCACCCGATGGGAGGCACCTGTCGAAGTGCTCCACCTCTCGGGTGGACGTGCTATCTTGTCCGCTCACCATCTTCGGAGCGCTGGCTGTTCTGTAACGGTGGGAAGTTCGTGAGCCTTTTTTCACATTCCCATAGACGGCGCCAATGTTACGTCCTGGATCTCGGGGTCCACGTGCAACGCAAGTATTTGAGATTAAGAGTTGTAGAGAGAGAGAGGGATTAAGATCGGAATTTACGTAGAGAGCCTCCTCGTAAATAAGGAGAAAAAACCACAAGGCTCTTGGCCTTTAGAAATACTTCACTATGAGATTGAAGTCTTTACAAAGTACAAGTGTTTAGGGTGGATCCCTTCCTTGTCTCTTGTTTTGTATTTCTCTCCTTAGGGGATTCTCTCGTTGGGAAGCTTTGTCACTCTTTTGTTCCTTCTTGTTGGGAAAAAAGAGAGAGGCAGGGAGAGAGAGTCGAAGTCTTTTTCCTTTCTGACTAGAGCCAGGAAAAGAAGACCCTTTGGAATTGAACTTCGTTGGATATTTATAGGGAAAGATGTGCCGTTGGGGAGGGGATATGTGGCAATCGGCAGGTGGCTGAGAGGCTGTCCACTGTCCCACTGGTCACATTCAATGCTGCTGATGTGTGCAGGATAGCACGCGGCTAGCGCCGCTGGTAGGGCCTGAGCGTGTCAGGCGCGCAGAGTCTAGGCGTCAGTCTTGATTTGACCAGAGCCAGGAAAAGAAGACCCTTTGGAATGGGACTTCGTTGGATATTTATAGGGAAAGATGTGCCGTTGGGGAGGGGATATGTGGCAACCAGCAGGTGGCCGAGAGGCTGTCCACTGTCCCACTGGTCACATTCAATGCTGCTGATGTGTGCAGGATAGCACGTGGCTAGCGCCGCTGGTAGGGCCTGAGCGTGTCAGGCGCGCAGAGTCTAGGCGTCAGTCTTGATTTGACCAGGCGTGCTCTGTGAAGATGGCGTTTGGCAGTGGTGGCAGATTCCTTGGAAATCGGCGAAGTTGCTTAGCTGGCGCTCTCGGTTGTGAATGAGATAGTTCTCGTCCTTGCAGTGTGCCTTCCCTCTTTGTGAGTTCGAGGACTCATTGGGGATGGTAGCTCTCGGAGGATCCTTGGTCCTTTGTTTCTTTGTGGAGGGTCCTCGGGTCTTCTTGACTTCTCGGACTAATTTGAGGCTTGGTAGAATTTTTGAGGTTCTCGGACTTTTTCTTCTTGTCCTCGAGCTCCTTGTGGGCTGAAGGGGCCTCTCGGACCTTTGTCGTGGCTTTGGCTTTGGGACACTTGCCTGTATTTTGAGGCCTCTTGGGCCGTGAATATATTTCTGAGCTTTTTTTCGTTTGGGCCCTTTCTATGGGCTGCGTTCTATGAGGGTCCTTATATTGGGACTCAACAATAATTAATAATGAATATCATATGAAAAAAATTTATTATCCGAAAAATGACAACAAACAATTCAAATTTAAATATGGGTTTATTTATCATAATGGTATTCCTATCTTCTTTTCAGAATATAATATCAATTTATCATGCAAACTAAATAACATAATTTCTAATATCACATTATTATTAGTTGGCATTCATTCTATATTCACTATATTTTCATAGAAATCAGGCTTATAAAAGTCACTCCTTGATTGATATACACCATTTTGGAAGACGATATGACATTTGATCAACAGTTAGAATGTAATAAATTTTAAAAAAAATGGTCAAAAGACTTAGGAAGTGATTAAATAATTTTCCAAGAGGAAAGCGTCAGATTCTCTCTTCCTACCAACGATGGAATCTAACGGTAACAAAAGCACAAAAGCAAGGCAGGTAATCTGGAGACCTATTACCTGCTCAGAATGAAAACGATCCCATCAGATTATGCTAATCAAGCATTCCTACTCAAAGAAGGCCGCCCAACGCCAAGCAGGGATCACGCCTTCTTGGCCAATGAAGGTCGCACTCCCCACCGTCTATATAATCCCAAAGTCTCCACTCTGGATACACGCGATCTGAGACACAAATATAGACGCAAAAATACAATGCAATGCTGTTACAAAAATCCTTGAGTATACTTACTCTCGATCGCTTACTTTGCCAACCCCACTCTAAGCCTCCAGATTGTAGAGACTTCGCCCGCTCCCTAAGATCCGTCCTTCTAAACTTCCACTCTTTCAGGACGGAGATTCCCAGTCGTTCCTTGTAAATATCAAGTCGAAAAATCATACTCTCAATGAGTCATGGGAACGTCTCTACATCTACAAGCCAATACTTCCACCAATCTTAATCTCGCTCTCTCTCTTTTTACTTATCAGTTCACCTTCTTAAAATTTGAAGACTTGTTGTTGAGTTGAGCGTTAGAGTATTTTCAGTGAGATAACATCCTGTCGATACCTGACCTCTTGTTTATTGTAGTGGTGTGTGGGATTCAGACTAAGTGAACGGAGACGGATCCAAACAATAAAGCGAATCCGAATCTGTTCGAAGTCGGATTCAGGTACGCATCATTGGCGCCGTCTGTGGAAAGCGTTTACAAAAAGCCAATTACATTTCCCAGAAGCTCTTTCCGATCAATACCCTCAAAAAAATGGTGAATATAAGGGCGCAAGCAAGAGAGCTAGCCCAAGACGTACTCTCACCAAACCAGGACCACGCTATTGGTGCCGTGGTCAACGAGGTAGCCGGTGGAATTCCGGCATCTTTCTTCCAAAACCTGGCAGAGCATATGCACAATACGGATAGAATGCTCCAGATACTCTGCTCCGGCTAGGAGCAAGCACAGTTGAGGGTTGCACCTGTGGTAGCCCTAATACCGGCGTCTAGACAAGGAGGCCAGAGAAAGAAAGTTTCGGCTTGATGGATCGGAAGGCTAACCAGCACTCCCGCGCCAGTATCCTCACATGCCCAAAGCCGTTTAAGGTGCGAGGAATGGGGAACCAGCTCTACCCCGGAGGAAAGTCCGAAACGAAGGAACCCTAGATATTCTCGGGTAGAATCTAAGCCCCAAGCTCAGGAGGGAGCATCCCACACCACTAGATTTGTCAAAGATAGCAGTCGCCCGGCTGCTGGACAAGCTAGGGAGAGAATATAGTTGAGGGCATATCTCAACTCGAAAAGATTTGCTAATGTCGTTCCAGCAGATCCGAGGCTGGAGAAGATATGGAACCGCGTCTTCAAAGATGATGAATGCACAGCCAGTATTCACAGATCTCCCTTCACAGCGGAGATCTTAAACCATCCCAAGCCGACAAAGTTTAAAATGCCAACCCTTGACTCTTACGATGGGAGTGCAGATCTCATCGATCATCTCGCTCACTTCCGTACCCATCTGGGTCTACAAGGGCTGGAGGATGCAGCCATGTGTCACTGCTTCCCGCTCACTTTAAAAGGGGACGCGCGCATTTGGTTCCATCATCTACCCTCAGACTCGATCCGAAGTTTTTAGGAGCTTATGGATCTTTTCTTGTCCCAGTATGCCTCCAGCCGCAAGGACGAAAAACAGCCATTGCATCTGTCGCACATTAAGCAGAAGCATAGAGAGAACCCGCGGAGGTTCCTAGATCGCTTCGTGGCAGAAGTTAAGCGGATCCCTAGACTCACGGAGGAAATGAAACTGGGCAATTTCATTTCGGCGCTGGCGTATAGTGAATTCTTCAGGCACCTGGCGCATGAGAATCGACAAACCTTTCGGGAGGCAGAGTCTATCACCAGGGCCTACGCGGCAGCAGAAGATGCTAATGAGGTAAAATGTCCCGACCGGCCCGAACAGTCTTACTCTTTTCCGCCTGAAGGAAAGAGGAAACACAACGGCGGTGATCACTCCCACCGAAAGCACCATAGGATTGGGCCGCCAGAGCGCAATGACTACGGGCCTATCAGCCTAACGCGCTTAACTGACACGTGCTCAAACGTCCTCATATAAATCCGTGGGGAGAAATTTTTTAAGTGGTCAAAACCACTTAAGAAGGCGGAGGTAGGAAATTCAGCCAAGCACTGCGATTTTCATCGATCTCCCGGACACTTCACAGAGGACTACAAGACCCTTCAGTGAGAGATTGAGGAACTAATCAGAGTGGGCCATCTTACCAGGTTCGTTAAAGGCCCTGGTTAGAGTTCTGGCACCATGGGCAGAGAAGGATCGGGGTTTTATCCACCATGGAACCGGGTCACGGTAGGAGTGGTCAACATGATCACCACCCGGCCGATCAAGAACCCAACGAACAACAAGGACCAGCACGCAGGGAGGAATAAATAACGCAATACTGACATCGTCATTAGCATTGACTACCAAATGAAACGAGTATTTATTGATAATGAAAGTTTTCGTGATTTACTTTATCTCGATACATTTTTTAAACTTGGTTTAAAAAAGAGTCAATTAAAATCTGTAGAAGGCCCATTGTATGGCCTTGATAACGAGTCGGTGCCCGTCTAAGGGATGATCAGACTAAAAGTCACCCTAGGAACGTATCCGAGAATGACGAGTCGTACACTTACCTTCTTATTAGTCGACTTGCTCTCTATATACAACGCAATATTCGGCCGGCCATGCCTAACAACGTTCGGCGCCGTCACTTCAATGCCACACCTTAAAATGAAATTTTCAACGCCATACGGTGTGGGCGAAGTATTGGGTGACCAAGTCACTGGATGGACATGCTACATGTCCCAAATTGCTCCTAACGACAGCACCAGAGCAGTAGGAGAACTAGACCATCGAGACAAAACAACCTTACAGCAGGCGCAATCCGGTGAGGCAACCGACCTAGTTCCACTGAATCTGGAAGATCTAGAAAATTGCATACGGATCGGCGGCTCACTCCCCGGTGCTCTGTGCGAAGAACTAATCACATTCCTGCGACGAAACACTGACATCTTCGCATGGACTCCCGCTAACATGTCCGAGATTTCGGACCGGGTAATTGTCCACAAGTTGGGCCTCGACCCAAACCGAAAACCCGTCAAGTAGAAGTAAAGAAACCACTCAGTGAAAAAGTTAATTGTCATCTGGGAGGATGTAAAGAAACTAATGGATGCTGGATTCATTAGAGATGTTCAATACCCTGATTGGTTTTCCAACATAGACCTGGTAAAGAAGAGCAACGGGAAGTGAAGAATATCCGTCGATTTCACCGACGTTAACAAAGCCTACTCAAAGGACAGCTTTCCTTTACCCAGGATTGACCTGCTGGTAGATTCGATGTCCGGCATGAGTTGTTGAGTTTCATGGATGCCTATTCGGGTTATAACCAGATTCGAATGAGTCCGAAGAACGAAAAATATACCTCGTTCATGATAGACCAGGGGACTTACTGTTATAAGGTAATGCCCTTTGGACTGAAGAACGCAGGAGCCACCTACCAGCTGTTGGTAAACAAAATGTTTGAAAAACAGAACGGCCACAATATGGAAGTCTGGTAAACAAAATGTTTGAAAAACAAATCGACCGCAATATGGAAGTCTATATTGACGACATACTCGTCAATAGCAGAATTACAGGCGACCATATCCGCAATCTGGTAGAGTCATTTAAGTTGCTCCGTGAGCATCAAATGAAGTTGAATCCGGCTAAATGTGTCTTCGGGGTAGCCTCGAGAAAATTCTTGGGTTTTATCGTCCCCTAACGAGGGATTGGGGCAAACCCAGAGAAGATCAAGGCGCTTGCGGACATGGCTCCCCCACGAAGCGTCAAGGATGTCCGGCAATTGATTGGACGATTGGCAGCCTTGTCCCGCTTCCTAGCGAAGTCTGGTCACAAGTATCAGCCATTCTTTAAGGTTTTGAGGGGAACAAAATTAAACAGGTTTCAATGGACGGCAGATTGTCAGGCGGCCTTCAATGAGTTGAAGCAATACCTGGCTAGCCCGCCATTACTAACATTGCCCAAGTAAAATAAACAGGCGGTTTAAAAACCCATGTGAACACAAAAATCGTCTCGAAAGCGTGCGCCATCATTATCGCCGCGTGTTGTTTCCCCAAAAGGGGGTTGTCGAATCAGATCTTCTAGCTCATTAAATACCAGGATCCTGAGCATATCACATAGAGACACGTGGCACACTTTTCCGACAGGATGGCTAATGACCAACGTTTCCTTCTTCAAGTTGCTCGGAAACTTCCCAAGAACAGTCAATAAATCCGGTCAACGTTTTGGAAGTATTCAAAGCTCATTTTCAGATGGGCAACGACTCTGTCAACAAAAACAAGCGCATCCCATCATAAACATGCCGGAGACCAGAATCTTGACCACCGGCACGGGGGGCTAGTGATGGGTAGGCCCATAGTTGGCAGGTCCAATAAGGAAAACAGTCCAAAGTCTAGAAATGCCGAGATGCATGTTAGATGGTCAACACCAACATTGACCGCGTGGAGCGCCAACTAGGCGACTAACGCGCTCCCTCAATATGGTCAACAGGAATGTTGACTGGAAGTACTGTAGCAGTAAGCCACGACAAGATATAAAACCTAACACGGGCCAGGCCCAATTTGGCAGTCGTTTCCGTACACAACAAGTAACAGCCTTTTTCCTAATTTCACGCCTTCTTTGAAGCCGATCTCCTCTAAAGAAGGTATCAACTAATTCAACGCCCTTCCCATGAGAAAAGCACCAGATTCTTTCTTCCTGCCAATGATGGAGTCTAACGGTAATAAAAGTACAAAATGAAGGCAGGTAATCTGGAGACCCGTTACCCGTTCAGAAAGGAAACGATCCCATCAGATTACTCCAGTCAAGCCTTCATGCTCAAGGAAGGCCGCCAAATGCCAGGTAGGGATCACGCCTTCTTGGCCAAGGAAGGTAGCACTCCGCACCGTCTATATAACCCTAGAGTCTCCACTCTTGATACACACGATCTGAGATACGAACACAGATGTAAAAATACAATGTAATGCTATTACAAAAATCCTTAAGTATACTTACTCTCGATCACTTACTTTGCCAACCCCACTCCAAGCCTCCAGATTGTAGAGATTTCGCCCGCTCCATGAGAGCCGTCCTTCTAAACTTTCACGCTTTCAGGACGCAGATTCCCACTCGTTCCTTGCGAACATCGAGTCAAAAAATCATACTCTCAACGAGTCACGGGAACGTCTCTACATCTACAGGCCAACACTCCCACCAATTTTAATCTCGCTCTCTCTCTTCTTATTATCAGTTCACCTTCTTAAAATTCGAAAGTTTATTACTAACTTGAGCGTCGGAGTGTTTTCGGTAGGACAACACCCCGCCGACACCCGATCTTTTATTTACTGTAGTGGTATGTAGGATTCATACTCGGTGAACAGAGCCAAATCTAAACAATCAGGCAAATCCGTATCTGTTTAAAGTCGGATCCAAGTACGCATCAAAAGTAAAAAAATTTATTTAATTCAACGGAAAATGGCAGATCATTTTTTACTTTATAATATGTTTTTCTTTTTTTTCAATTAATTTTTCACTATTTAGTTTAGAGATATTAAATAAGTTATAACACTCACAATACGGTACAATCTAACTTATCATAGGCTGTGTCTGGCATGACTTATGGTAAGCAGTGTAACGCCATGTACAACATGATTTAACACTTTGTATTGTATTAGTCTGCGTGATAGACGACCCGAATGCCGTACTGGCATATGCCAAATTTTTTTATATATATGCCAACTATTATGTGACCATTGGCGTGAGGGAGGTGGAGCATAAGGGGGGATGACCACTTCAATACTTCTAGCCGATTATGTCAAATTCATAATTATAATATAATTTTAGCTCAAATACCACTGCTATTCCTTTTAGTCTTGGCCGTTCCCTACAAAGTGTTCCACTAATATATGATAATTTTTT
>JAODPA010001932.1:0-14159 GCA_025585075.1 Nepenthes mirabilis | reverse complement strand
TACATAATTGGTTACATATATTTTAACATTCATCTACTTTAGCATATATAATCATATATATTTATACTCAATTCCCAAATCCATCCCTTACTGCGCCGATAGCCGAACGCCAAACAAAGGACAAAGCTTTGTTTTTCCTCGATTTTGCTTTTACAATGATTTTTCTTTTTAGCCGGACTCCCATCACTTTACTCATGGATTCGTCAGTTGATGAGGAAACAGGTCATTTAACTCTCCATCTGACTCACCGCACATCTTGTTCGGAATAATAGACCGTTGACCTCATCAAAATTAAAAGATTGGGATTGGTTTCCAGCCAAATTCAATACGAATTGGATTGGATTTGACTATGTACAATTATTTATGAAAAAAAAAGAAAAACAGAATGATGTAAAAAGTTAATCATCTTAATCAATGATCGAGTTCGGACTTAAAAATTAATCATATTTGGTTGATCCTATTTGGTTTAGGTCTCGAATAGATTGGACATTGGAGAATGTGAGGGGCCAACAAATCCAAATAAACATTTAGAGATTCTCTTTTTGCCACTCAGTGCCATTTTTGACACTACAAGTATTGGCCGTATTGATTGTAAAGTCTATATGAATACAAGATATTGTATTTTATATTGATGATATATATGTGTGCATACGCGCGCACATATAATACTTGAAAATCAAGTTAACCTATCTATGATTCAAATAACAACAGACATATGAAGATAATGACCTGATTAGTTCCCTAGATGAATGCAATTTAATGTGTCATGTTTGTTTGGCATGTAATTGGAGCTATAAATTTGGTAAATTTCATAGAATTTTCCGCTTACATTGTTTGGTAGTTCAACCAATACAATTTAGAGCTACATATTGACCATTGATGTGGCATTTGAACTACATTGTACGTGTAGTTGGAAATGCAACCCAAGGGCCACGGGTGGTTTTCCACCAAAAACATTTTATTTTAGAGAAAGAATAGAGTAGAAAGACTTAAACATTTTATGCATTAGACATACGAAATTTCACCAAATTCTAGAATTGGAATTGCATGAAATTCAAATTGTAAGATATAGTTCCACAAAATCTCTTCAATTTTAGTGAATTCAAATTGTACTTACCAAACAAGCCGACATGCCTGTGGTTTAATATGTTGTATGGATCCTTAAAAAAAGATCTTTTTCACAATTGACATTATTTGGTGAGGTCGGATTTCTGTAAAAAAATGAGTCCTCAGAAAAACTAAACAACAATGAGGAATTGGGAGTGGGGTTTGTAAACAGCAGCAATCCAAATCGGACAGAATCATAACATGGGACACACCCACCATGTGGAGGTCGGTTGTGTTGGCACAGAATGGACGGCCGGACAAGATTGGATGGTCAAACAGTGAAGGCACCACACACACACTCAGTGAAGTGCAATGGAAGAAAGAGAAAAAATGAACACAAATATTTTACGTAGAAAATCCTTCGAAACTAAGGGAAAAACCACAGGATATTTAATTCTCAAACAATCACTATATGAGATTTGGTTTTACAAACCACCAGATGCGAAAATGAAGAACAGAACACAAACAACACTTATATTTTTCTCTCACAGCTCTCCTTTCTTCCACTCTGTCTCTTCTCTATCTCATACGAAAATTTGCACACACAGCAGCCTTTCTTAAGAATACACCCACTTCTTAATACAATATATGTATATATATGTGCAGAGAGACCACCAACCACCCTGGTTGCATGGTGGTTGGTGCTCGGTGCTCGGTTTTCAAAGTCTACAATAGTAGGCGCGCACCCTGTCCCACAGCAGGCAGCGCATGTATGCTCTACAGACTATCCTATCAATTGTCCAGAAATTGCGTCTTCTCAACTACCCAATAAGGTAAGTTAACCGTACACCTACAGTAATAGATTGTCATGCAGCAGCCTATTTCCAGACGGTCAATACCCATTGACCGTCTTCTACTTAGGTTTGGTCAGCGCCCTTATTGACCGAATTTTCTGGCCCCAAAGGTACTTTCACATAATCTGCGGATATCAGCCTCACAAGGTCCTCGTATACTCTTCGCATCCTCAAACCTCCAAAGAATGCCTCCAAGCATTACCCCAGGATCTCGAATTTCACCAGCAAAGGTTCTCAGATATTACATAATGTTCGCGTCCATTTCCACAATCAACGGACAACTGCACAGGTCCACAGACAATGCCCACATATGAGTTTGCAGACACATTCCCACAAAGGGAGTGACATCAACAAATTTCTCGTCACGACCGAGTGGGAACAGAATCAGTCAGCCCAACGATGTCACAGCAAGCTTCCAGCTTTCCCTTTGGTAAGACCTTGGTCATTATGACCGACCCATTTTTATCTGACCGGACCTTCTATACTGACAATCGTCCCTCATCAATAATATCTCTCACCCAATGATATCGAACGTCAATATGTTTCGATCTCGATTAGAATGAGGAGTTTTTATACAAGTGTATAACACTTTGACTATCACAGAGTACCATATATTTTTTCTATTTCAGGCCCAACTCTTAAATAAACCTCTTCATCCACAATATTTCCTTACTGGTCTCGGTTACAGCAATGAACTCGGCCTTCGTAGTAGAAAGGACAACGTGCTTTTGCAGCTTAGATTGCCAAAAGATTGCACCTCCAGTAAATTTGAGCAAATACCCTGATGTAGATTTTTGAGAGTCAATGTCTCCGGCCATGTCTGCATCTGTATAACTGACCAACTGGGGCTTCTCGTCTCCAAAATGCAGACACATCTTTGAAATCTCTCAGATATATTTGAGAATCTACTTCATAGTAGACCAATACTCCATCCCTAGATTTAAGAGAAATTGGCTGACAAGACCAACAGTATAAGCAATGTCCGGCATTGTACACACAACCGTGTACATCAGGCTACCAACGATCGAGGGATAAGGTATTCTACTGATAAGGGCTTTCTCTATGTCTGAGAAAGGACACTATTCCTTGCTTAGCTTGAACTGGTTGACCAGTGGGGTGCTCATTTGTTTGAACTTTTCTATATTGAAGCGCTGCAACACTTTTTCAATGTAACTCTTCTGGGACAACCAGAGTTTCTTATTCTTTCGGTCGTAAAATATTCTGATCCCAAAATCTATTTCGCCGGTCCAAGGTTTTTCATAGCAAATCATTACCCCAATTGCTCATTCAACTTCTTGATCTAAGCATTATTTTGTTCGACTATCAGCATGTCGTCTATATAAATGAGAAGGACGACAAAGTCATCCTCGAAAAATCTTTGCACAAAGACGCAGTTATTAAAAATAGTCTTTTGGTATCCTTATCCGACCATAACAGACTAAAAATTCTTGTACCACTGTCTTGGAGCTTATTTTAGACCATACAAGCTCTTCCTCAGACGACAGACCAATTCTTCATTCCCCTTAACATTAAACCCTTTTGGCTACTCCACATAAATTTCCTCCTCGAGGTCACCGTGAAGGAATGTCGTCCAAATATCCAGCTGCTCTATCTCTAAGTCCAAGACAGCTGCCAGGCTGAGCACTACACGGACCGATGATATCTTTACTACGGGTGCAAAGATTTTATCAAAATCCGCACTTTTGCGCTAATTAATGCCCTTTACTATAAGCCGTACCTTGTACCTAGGCTGTATGGTGTCCTCGGACATCTTCAATCGGAAGACCCACTTATTCTTCAAGACTTTCTTCCTATTGAGAAGTTCAATTAAATCAAACGTATGATTTTCATGGAGAAAACTCATTTCATCTTTCATAACTTTCAGCCATCTCTCCCTATAATCATCCTCCACACCCTCTTCATATGTCTCAAGTTCTCCTATATTAGTAAGCAAGACATATTCACTAGGAGATAGACGAACGGACGGCCATCTATTTTGGGAGGATCGTCTGACATGAACGTCCTCATCAGGTTAAGGAGTCAATTCCTTCTGGTCCTTGTCCGATTCTATGACCGCCTCACCGTTATCCTCAGCCACTTCAGAAACATTGTCCTCATCCTCTAGAGACACCGAACAGCAGAGAGGCCAATAGTACCAACGCCTTATCCTCCTCCTTGATTTCTTCATCAATGGCTGATATCTGCATCACGATCCAGTTAAACTCGTCCAAATACTTCTCAAAACTGCCACCTTCTGACAACCGCAGGCCATAGAACTATTTCTTTATATATAACCTGATTGTCAAGGATTTGCATTTATATTTACTTTCCAACCTCTCATAGACCTTCGCTGGGTCTGTCAGACCAAGAATTTCCTGGAGAGTATTGTCCACCAGGCACAACTTGATGGTGCAACTGGCAATATCTCTTTTTTCTTGCCATTCATCCTCGGTCATGTTTGTTGGCTTCTACTCCTTTTTCTTCAGAGCCTTCACCATTCCTTCTCTAGTTAGGATATTCTTCACCCTCTCTTATTAGAAGATGAAATTACCTTAACCATTGAACTATTCCACACTGAATGGCAGGTTCTTTGAGGATGACAATGCCATTTATGCAGAGTTCTTAATGCGACACTCTGATACCACTTGTTGCCACAAAATGGACGGCCGAACAAGAGTGGATGGCCGGACAGTGAAGGCACCACACACACACTCAATGAAGTGCAATGGAAGAAAGAGAAAGAATGAATATAAATATTTTATGTGAAAACCCCTTTAAAATTAAGGAAAAAATCACATGACACTTAGTTCTCAAATAATCACAATATGAGATTTGGTTTACAAACCACCAGAGGCAGAAATGAAGAATAGAGTACAAACAACACTTATATTTTTCTCTCATTGCTCTCCTTTCTTCTACTCTTCCTCTCCTCTATCTCATACGAAATTCTGCACACATAGCAGCCTCTCTTTTAAGAATACACCCACTTCTTAATACAATATATACCTATATAAAGAGAGAGAGAGAGAGGGAGAGAGGTACAGGGAGACCACCAGCCACCCTGGCTGTATGGTAGTTGGTACTCGGTTCCCAAAGTCTGCAATAGTAGACACACACCCTGTCCTATAGTAGGCGGCGCATGCATACTTTGCAAATTGTCCTACCAACTGTCCAAAAATGACATCTTCTCAACTACCAAATAAGATAAGTCAACTGCACACCTACAGTAACAGACTGTCATGCAGCATCCTATTTCCAGACGGTCAACGCCCATTGACCATCTTCTACTCAGGTCTGCTCAGCGCCCTTATTGACCGAATTTTCTGGCTCCAAAGCCACTTTCACATTGTCCGCGGATATCAGCCTCACAAGGTCCTCGTACACTCTTCAAGTCCTCAGACCTCCAAAAAATACCTCCAAGCATTACCCATGAATCTCAAATTTTACCAGCAAAGGTTGTCAAATATTACATAATATCCGCGTCCATTTCCACAATCAACGGACAACTACACAAGTTCGCGGACAATATCCACGCATAAGTCCACGGATACATTTCCACGAAGGGAGTGGCTCCAACAGGTTGTCCATTCATAGAGGATACTATATGGTACACAGACAAAGACACCTTAAATAGAATCATCCTTCTATTTTGTACCAAGGATATAAAGGCCAAATTTAAGGAGATTAACATGAAACTTAGGTCTTAGAAAGTACCAATAAAAAAGCTGCGGGTACCTGTCAATCTTTAACTTTTAGGGTGTTTAAGTATATGGCATTTCAAAGAGCTTTAGGAAGCTCTGCTTCTATACTTCAAAAAAGCTCTTACATGTTGCCTACCTGCTCCGAGAAGGGTATCATCCAGTGCCCTTAATAATGTGCTCATGGTAACTTTGTCAAAGTTTCTATAAAGCGTGAATTTGGTCCCGGTTGGAGTTGAAGAGTGGTTTTTTACCACCTCTGAATTGTAGAAGGTTCTGTTAATGTGAATCTACAGTGCTTAGGAATAACATCTCCATGTTACTTTGGTCCATAAGTTGCACCCTGCGCCATCTTCATTTGCTTTAATCAAGTCTATACGGAATTATTATGTTATATTGCACCCGTTAACTATTGGGATATAGATCACTACCATGCGGACTTACATCCGATTGGTAGGACGACAGATTTGGCCGAATACGTATAGATGTAATACTAAGGTGATGTATTATTGTGTTTGCCATGCAAACGTGCGCGCAGAGTGATGTGGCTTGATGACGAAATGCCGGAAGAGTGATATTTAGCCGAAGTGGTAATAATTGGCTGGAGTGAAATACTTGGCCGGAGTGGTTATAATTGGCCGGAGTGAAGTTTGGGCCGGAATAGTGATACTTAGCTGGAGTGAAGTTTGAACCGAAGTTGTGATACTTGGTCAAAGTGAAGTTTGGTCGTAGTGGTGATACTTGGCCAGAGTGAAGTATAGGCCGTAGTGGTGATATCGGCTGAAGTGGTGCCATCGGGCCAGAGTAATGAGGCCAATCCTATTCATACTGACATAAAGGAAGGGCGAGGACGGCCTATCTCGAAAGCTGGTCAACTATAAACTCTAGTGCAGGCAGTTGACTTCGCAGAGTAGGCAATCGATTTTCCAGAGTTGGTAGCCAACTTTATAAAGTAGGTCACCTGTAAAGTTCAGGGGAGGAAAACAATTTTACAAAATAGGTGGGAGACTTTGCAGGGCACACAACCGTCTTGCAAAGCAGGCACCGCCCAGTGGATTTGTATAGATATATGTCCATCGCTGTGATTTAAAAACTAAAAGAAACAGAAAAACAAAGAGTTGTGTTTTCCTGTTGCACTTTGCTCTTCGAGGATTTCTGTAATTAAAATTTTACATAGTGAGATTTTTTATGGACTAAGTGTCTATTAGTTTTCTCCCTCTTATTTAGAAGAGGGTTTCCACGTAAATATTGTGTGTATTGTTCTTCCCTCTTCCTGGTGTGTGTGATTATTGTTACCGATTTTCTTCCCGATTCACTATTTTGCCGGCGTTTGTTTCCCTACAGTAGCTTGCTATTTACCTGCATTCATTTATACGGTGTATTCCATCTGCAGGTGAAATGCATGGTTGTAAGTACATACCAGGAAGCTAGTGGTGCTGACACCGCTGTAATGAAGGAGCTTGAGCAGCAAACTCGTGAGGTATCTCCTAACATTTTACGTCTCTTTTTTTATTTCAAATTTCTTGGTTATGACTATAGTTTTTGTTTGTTAAGTAATAACTCTACTTTTCTTGTTTTCTATGAAGGTTTTAGAAGGGAAAGAGCCACATTGTAAAATTTTTAACCAGCAGGAATGTTTCATCTATGCATGCTTTATATCTTCAGATGAACACGGCAGGAAGAAATGAAACCGGCTCTGCTTCACTTGGTACATCATACAATATACATTTAGGTCTGACCTGCACCTGTATTCGGGGCCGTTCTCCTGTATTCGGACAAAATTTTATCAAGCCTAAATTCAGACTTCGGATGTATGCCAAATTATTCTGTAGTTTCTTTGGCCATTTATTTAACCTTAAATCTCTATATCTTGTGCAGTATGCATTTGACCTGTTCTAGCACAATGCTCCCGGTCTTTCTAATGCATACAATGAAGAAGAGATGAAATTAATAAACAAGGAAAAATTGGGTAAGCACTGAATATTGAATTGTTTTATTAACTTATAATTTTTTACTGCTCTTACTATGTAATTGGTCATTGATTCTATTTTTTCTTGTTTTCTTTTGTGATTGTGTGCATAAATGGCCACGCCAAGTGGCTAGACTGTACCATCTGTTTAATAGAAATTTTCAATTGCAGAAAGTCATGAATGTCAGAGTTACAGCAACCTGCATACGAGTTCCTGTGATGCGTGGACATGCAGAAAGTGTCAATTTTCAGTTTGAGAATCCCCTTGATGAGATACCTTTCCTACTCTCGTGTATCTAATTTAGTGAAAATAGTATTGGATTCTTATAATTGTTCCAGATCATTATTTCTTTCTGTTTTGATTGTGAATTTTCATAGTTGTCAAACGTTACTCTTCTGGGCAAGAGTATACAGTGTGGAATCTTAATATTCTTTCGGATGATCATATCTATATTTCATGTTCCTATTCAAAATATTCTTATCTTAGTTCCTTGTCGTGATTGCCTTTTATAGTATCACATAAAAGTTTTAACTTACTGAAAAAAGGGGGATTGCCCAAATATCGCATTGTAATGTTTATGAACACTGCGTTAAGCACACAGACAGATTTGGATGATGTTATATGAGGAAGACTAATTGGGGTGTCCTAGAGCTGCTTAATTACAAGGACTTACAGCTAAGAATCCTGATCTTTGATATGCTGTTCATGACCATCGAGTTTTCATTGAGGCATTATTAAAGGTTCTACACATTTAATTATATAAATAGTTATTTGGAGTCAGTTATATGAATCCACTTTTACTATTTCATTTAACTTAATATAATATTTTTCGACAATATTACTAATTTTGTACTATTTTTTATAACTTTATTAGAAGATTTCCTCAATCCACATCTTTTATTTCCTTCAAGCACAACTAACTCAATTGTATTGTGTTGGCAGTATAATATTTATCGATAATAGGATGCTCAATAGAGTCTCCACCCTGTACTTACAAAAAAAAAAGAGCCTCCACCCTGAATAGAGGGAGAGAAAATTGAAGGCCTAGAAAGAAACCGCCCATAATCACAGATGAAATCACTTGCGTTGGCAGTTTATTGTACTATTCTGGTATATATTGGTGTTTTGGCTTCAATAATTTTGGCCATGTAAATCCTAGTAATTAGCTACTTAAGTCAATCTGAAATGTTTCTCTTCTAGGACACAGCGAAGGATATACTGAGGGCCCCGGGGTGTGGTGATGATTGATAACAGAGCATCTAATCACTTTCCCACGCCATTGGAGGTATCAAAGAAGGACAACGTTGTGGCTGGCAGAATACCCCGTGATAAATCCCAATATGGAGATTATGGGTAGGGCTGATTTTTCATTGAAGTTACTTTCCTTGCTAAAGTAGATTTGGTTCAACAATCAATTACAGTGATTTTATACAGGCTGGACAACTTTTGTTTGTGGAGATCAGATAAGCAAGGGAGCTGATGTTTTCTCCAACTTTTATAATAATGAATGTTTTTTTTTTTTTCAAAAGTTTTATATTTTTATGTACTTTGAGGTAAAAATATCGAAAAAAACTAACTTGTACAAAGATATCATTGGGAAATGAATTTTATTACATTTAATTGGTAAAACTATCTCTTTCTAGTTATAAAATTATCTTCTTTTAAGCTTTAATAAGTGAAAGAAATCCAGAAGTATTGAGAAAAAGGAACTCAATTTCGTATCCCATTCCCCCCTTCCTTCATTGCACATAATCTATTTCCAAAATTAATTTTATGTAAACATGAATAAAAATTTGGAGAAAAGGAATTGTCTTTCTAGAAAAAAGATTTTCACAAGTTATATCTCTCTCAAACCAAATAGGAATATTGTCGTTACTAAATAACTTCCATGCAATCATGGAAGAAACCATTCCTAAGGTATGTTTCAATTAACAATAACGCTTGTAGATAAACTATGAACTAGTCGAATTTGTGGATAAACTAGGACTCCATTGTGTGCAAAAATAGAAAATTAAGAATCTAAAGCAAGCTGGGTAAAGACAATCTTAACTGTAAATAACCAGTTCTAAATTTTGCAACAAACATCATTAACTAGCAAGAAACTCTGAGATTCATCCGTGTATTCCCTAATAGAATACAAGCTAGCAAGTAAACAATGTCAAAGTGCTAGTTACCTATTGTATTAAGAACTCTGGACAACCTTTGCCATGCCAAAGGCAGCTGCAGAAGCCAATGCTCCAATCAAGGCAGTTTGAAAAGCGCTTTGAAAAGGCTTGTTATCTGTGAAGTAACCTTTGGCGTAGCCAAAGATCAGGAGAGCAGCTAACGTTATAACAACAGATGCAGAGACGGCCTTTTGAGCAGATGAAATGAACATGTATGGGCTAAGAGGCACTAATCCACCAATTACATAAGCGACTGCAATTGTGAATGCGCTCTGCAGTGCTCTTCTTGGATCCGGCTTCTCCAGGCCAAGCTCAAACCTTCACCGTCAAAAGGAGCACACATACGTGAATAGTGGTGAAGTTGTTCACCAAAGTGGATGTTGAGGTAACAGTAAAGTCAATCTTATTTGAAGAAGCTGAAAGGAGAGGATTTCAACTAGTACTCAGTTCAAGAACAGCTTATATATTTACCGAAAATATAGCAGACGACAAGGCTTTAACGTTGGCATTAGTTTGTTAATGCTGTATTTGCAGTTCAAAAAGGCAGGATGGAGATTCAATTAGGACAACTTTTCAGTTCAAAATCACGGTATTCTAGTTCTAGACTTCCGCAATGAAAGCATTACTCTGCTACCTGAATTTGTAAACATATAAAAGCAGAAGCTTATAAGGAACAGAAAAATCATGTTTCATTACAAAGAGGTAAGTCGTTTTGTCAAGATATCAGGCTGGTGGTCCACAAATTTGGAATTGGTGACTCAAGTGAAATTGGTGTTATAGTTTCTGTTGAGATATGGGTCACTTCGCTGTGGAAAGTATTGTTGTGTTCATTGTGCGAGGGGCGATGTGGCCCAAAGTGAAATAAAGGCCAGAGTCGTTATACTTAGCCGGAATGGAAGAAATTCCGGAGTGGAATTTCGGAGAGGTGAAGGTCGAAGAGGATCACAAGGCCGAAGAGATGAAAACTTGCCTGAGTAGTGCTGCCAAGATAAAGTCACAAGGCAAGTCAAATGCTAAAGGGCGAAGACTCTAACTGACGGCCGAAGACACTGATTGAAGGCCGAGGACACTAATAATAACCGAGAATTCTAACAGACGGTCGAAGACTCTAACTGACAACCAAAGACATTGATTGATGGCTGAGGACACCAGTGATAACTAAAGACTCTAACTGACGGCCGAAGATATTGATTGAAAGCCGAGGACACTAGCTGATAGCGGAAGACACTAGATGATGGCCGAAAACAGCCAATCTGCAAAGCTGGTAATCTATAAAGACTGCGTAGACAATTAACTTTGCGGAAAATGGAGCTGATTTTCAGAGTTGGCAACCAACTTTACAAAACAGGTCAATTGTTCCCGACAAAAAGGCGATTTTACAAAGTGGGTGGCAGGCTATATAGTACACGCAACAACTTTGCAGAATGGATGGTTATCCGATGTCTTATATATTTATGTATGCAGAGTGCAAGAGTGTGCAGAGAGAGAAGCAAAGAAATATAGAAAAATAAAGAGTTGTATTTTACTCTTGTTGTTATCTGTTCTTTAAGGGTTTGTGTAACTAAATTTTACATAGTAAAATTTTTGTGGATTAAGTGTCTCGTTATTTTATCCCTCTTATTCAGAAGAGAGTTTCCACGTAAATTGTGTGTTTCCGATTCTTCCTTTTTCTTCTATTGTCTGCGTATGTATTCATCATTATCACCCTCTCGGTTTCACCGTCCGACCGGCACCCTTTACCAACAGTTTTGTCCTACCAGCGGTCCAGTCTAGCTGCTTGTCTTTTGAATTGGGTGGAAACTAATAGTCGTTTGTCTCTACTCAATCCAAACGCCCGCATGCAATAGGAAAAAACAGCTGTTTGTTCCCATCCCACCATTAACTTATACGAATTGGAAAAAGGCATTATTAAATGTCCCATTGACCTACAATTCATCTATAATTTTCCCTCTATATGTAAGATTTATTAGAATGAAAAAATAAAAATTTTAAAATGTACCCTATAAATAGAAAGTCAGTTGTAAATGTATTATTGTAGATGAATGAGATAGCATCATTTGTCTCATTGGAAAACTAGTATCGTTGGGTTACTCCACAATTCTCATAAATGAGATAAATATGTTTTGTAAAAAAAAATTTATATTGTTTGAGCAAATCAGATAGGTGTTGAACCCCTATAAAGAGCTCTTTTTTTAGAAGTTTATTTTTATCACAAAAGTTTATAAATATTAAATAATAGCTAATGTTATACCATTGACAAAATAATGTTACAAAATCTTTTAGACAAGAGTATAAAAGAGTTTTTTACGGCCTTTTCTCTTTCATAAAATTATAAGTTGTAACAATTTTATAGTGGATTTTAGTGAACTTCGGTCCAATGATTTTTTTTCTTCTCAATTTGGGAATATTTTAACGTAAAAAATCTTGTGTTATAGTTACATGTGCTTATTTTCAATTTTGTGAAAGGAATTTTAAAGTAAGATTCAGTTTCAGGGCTTACACTCCTTTCTCACTTTGTTCTTTTAAACCTTTACAACAAACCTAATTATGCGCTATCCGACTTCCTCTTCCCTGAATAAACTGGGTTGTCCCCACTTTCAACCTGCATGAATTGCCAAAGTCCATACAAAGACAAAAATTAGCAGTCCCATACTGAAGGATGCGTATTCAATACTTAAGGGCCCCATTCTTCAGAACATTAGCCACATTTCAAACTACGGTATCAGGCACATGCATAACCTGAAGCCTTGATGCTACCCATAAAGGCATACGCTAGTGTCCATCCAAGTATAATTATTGATGCTTTTCCATGAGTAATATCTCAAGCTGCATAAGCTCCTATAGCCCTATTGAGTAGGGTGACAGAAAGAACATCCATTCTTGGTCGGACAAATCAACCAGTATCATCGGACATTGGTTCAAAGTTTCTACAAATATCGCTCGAGTCATAATGCTTACATTTGTTTTTTTTTTTCACAAAAAGCTAGAATTTCATGAGTATAACTATCTCTCTTGGGTGGCTGAAGCACCATTAGCATGCTTATTGTCTAAAAGTAGATCATTTATGTGCTGATTTTAGCCATGCCTGAATTTGAATAAAAACAGAAGAAATGATGGTATGCATAACCCACTAAATATGAGTCAAATTGGAACGAAAAAGAAGAAAAACCAAAATTCCAGTGACTGTAGGGATCCAAATTTGGACTAGAAGCCGCCATTATCGAGAATCCCCCCCTCCCATACATGTATTAGGATGAAAGAACTGCTTTAACACAACAAATTATCAAGTTTGCATTTTTTTTTTTTTTTTGTAGAAAAAAATATCAATATTTGGTGGTGGATGCAGGCAAATCATGGTGAGAGAGACAGGGTGAGAAGAAGTTACTTCATCATAAAATCGAGCCAGGCTTGGGGCTTCCTTCTGAGAGCATTGACGACCGGCGCGTACTCGTCCGGCTCTATACCGTAATCCGCTAGTATCTCTGCAATCTCGGCTGCCTCTGCAATTGAATACATCAAATGCCTTATTTCTGAATTCTCAGAAAATACCTTCTCATTCACATTCGAATGCAAAAACCATTCCACCATTAAACAAATAGAAAATTTTAATTAAGAAAAAAAGGAATAAACCTGTATCAGGAACGGCTATAATTTCTTCCTCTTCTCTCCTCAATTCCCTCATGTAATGATCAGCTTCACTTTTAGCCGCCAGGTACCTGTATAATATCATTGACGTCATAATCAATCACACTATTGCATAGGAGGAAATAGAGGATCCGAAAAGCGAAATGCACCCGCCGAGACCCATGGAGATAGCGCCAGCAGCGACCTCGGCGATGCCGGCTGTGAGGACTATTGAAGAAGAAGCATCGGCGCCGGACAAACCGGCGGCCAACGCGAATGGAACAGTAAGACCGTCGGAGACGCCAAGGATAATGTCACGTACAGTCTTGCCGGCCATAAAGTGATTCTCCTTGTGCTGACGGAGTAGAGAACGGTGCGAGTCATCGGTTCCGTTCTCTGCGGTTTCCATTGATTCAAACTTTTAATTCAAATTGGATGAGCGAAATCTGTGTATCTTGCAAATGTGTTAGGATACTAGGAGTAGGAAACCGTGGTGAGAGAAGCGTAGCGTGGCGATGTGTTCATTATAAGGAAGGAGAGAGAGAAAGAAAGAGAGAGAGAGAGAGGGAGGGGGTGAGAGTGAGACAGAGACGCTGAAAAGGCGATAAAAAGGAAGATGAAGAGGAAGCGGTCTCCTTCTGGCTTGTGCCATCCACGGGTTTGTCGCCATGTAAATTACTCACGGGTGCGTGGAGATTGTTCTGTCGTATCGCCTTCGTCTTCTTCCCGGGAAAGCTAATCGCTCCACCAACTTTAATTTTATCAGAAACGCTCAATCTTCCGGCATTTACAATTTTTTAT
>JAODPA010001921.1:0-14159 GCA_025585075.1 Nepenthes mirabilis | reverse complement strand
CCAAATTGCCCCTTACTATTTATACTTCACATTCGCTTATAAAAAATTATTATCTGACAGTAACTTAATTTATAATTAGTTAGAATGACTATTGTAATATTTTCAATAAAATAAAAAAGTTGTAATGTACTTGAAAATAGATGGAAGTAGACTTGGAATCTCATTTATCCAAATTGTCTCTTGTTGGTTATATTTCACTTTCACTTATAAAAAATTATTATTTGACGACAACTTTATTTATGAGTAGTTACAAGAACTATTGCAATATGTTCTCGTAGTTAAATGGTTACTAATCTTTTGTTATTGAATCGGTTGCTTGTTACATTTAAATAGCTACTAATCTTTTGTTGTTGATTTGATTACATTTTAAAATATTATAACTTACTCAAATCATAATATAAAGGTCATATATAATGACTCTAACCGATATTCCCAATATTGGCTATAATAGGGCACTTTTGAGCTCTTTCAGGGCCTTTCTATTTTTGATAAGCCCTATTATTTATTAGCTCATCTTGAGTCTGTCACTTCTTAGCTAGGTCGAGATTACGTACTAGATGACTTCACTCAACTCTCGGCTAAGTTCTACCAAAACTTGAAAGATAAAACCTTGTGCACCACTTTTCAAATTCAAAACTCTCAACCTTTCACATTTTGTGCAAAGGTTTGTGATCAAAATTCAGAAGTATCAATTTATACGTTTGTAGTTTTGGAACATAAAAACTCAATAGAAGGTTGAGCTGTTACAAATTGAAGAATGTTTGCACTTTGATGCGTACCTAAATTCGATTTCGAACATATTCGGATTCTTCTGGATGGTTAGGACCGGTTCCGTTCACTGAGTGCGAATCCTGCACACCACTAAAATGAGTAAGAGGTCAGCGTTATCGGCGGAAAGTTGTCCCACTGAAAACACTCCGACGCCCAAATCAGTAAAACAGTCTTCAAAGAGAAGAAACTGAAAATAGAGAGAGAGAGAGAGCAGAGAGTTTAATTGTTTGACCCAAATGTAAGAGAGACGTGAGGTCTTCTTGAATCTGGGTGGTGGGAAGGTAGTAAACGGCCGTAAGGGCTCGCTTGTTGCCTAAGGGTTCTTTGGAGAAGGGAGGTTGAAGAGGAGGCTGAAGCACTTAGAACACTTATTCGTATTGCTTGAAAGGCTGATTGAGTTCCTGTCTGGAAGCGTCAATGAGAACATCAAAGAGAGCATGCCTTGAATGATGATTCAATGGCTTCCTTTGTAGCCGAGAGGCCAATCCTCCTTCTTTGGAAGGAGCGATCGCCTTCCTGATTTGCTGGCAGGCTTGCCTTCTAGAGTAGATGTCGGTTGCTATGTTGACTATGATTGTTGCCTTGTGAGGCGGCCAACAACTTTTCCCGTTGGTTTCTTTCCCCCTCTGCATATTACCGTTGGGGTGCCTTGGCTGGCAAGGAATTGAAAAGATCTGGCGCTTTCCTTCTTTGAAGGATGCCAATCTTGTTAATATCTTTTCTGGTATAAATTAAGATCGTGGGAGATGCGTGGAAAGCTGTGGTTGGTCGTCTGATGAGTGGTGGGCCCAAACGGAGCAGGCCCATCACTGTAGAAAGGCATCATTTGGGCCCAATGTGTAGGGCGTAGACGGTCAACGTCTGAGTTGACCGTCAGCGTGTTGGCCGCCTTCGTGGTGAACGAAGGGAGAGTAGCTAGCGATCAACTGATGGGCTATGGGCCAGAATGGAATAGACCCATTACTGTAGCGAAGCCTCTAAAGGCCTAATCGAGCTGCGCAAGGGCGGTCAACATTGTGTTGACCGTCTGCAAGCAAGTTGGCCGCCCAGACGGTCAACGCCAACGTAGACCGTCTTGGACTTTCCAATTCCTCCGCCCGTCTTCTCACTGGGCCGTCAAAAATGTTGACTGGCCTTCTTGGCTTCCGTTGACCTTTCTTTGGGCCAGGCCATTACCGGTGTACCCATCACTAGCCCCCCATGCTGGTGATCAGATTTTTAGCCTCCAGTATGTTCATGATGAGATGCCTTTTCTTACTTTGAGGATCTCGTGGGAATTCTTAAAAAGCGTGAAGGAGAGCTTGACCGGAATTGTTGACCGTCCTAGTCAATTTCGGAGTACCAGAATTGTTGACCGTCCTGGTCAATTTTGGAGTATCAGAATTGTTGACCGTCCTGGCCAATTGCGGAGTACCAAAATTATTGACCGTGCTGGCCAATTTCAGAGTACCAGAATTGTTGACCATCCTAGCCAATTCCAGTGTACCAAAATTGTTGACCGTTCTGGTCAATTCCGGAGTACCAGAATTGTTAACCGTCCTGGTCAATTCTGGGAGCGTCTTGTGTGTCCACTAGCCAGTTTGCCTGGTAGAGTACGACACGTGTCTCCCTTTGGTTGGTCCGATATCTCAGCTATTAATGCGCAGGAGATCTACCTTTCACAAGGCCAAGTAGGGAGGCGACACGTGGCCATCCTGACGGTGGCCTTAATGAGGGGTTTCTGCGTCAGAGGCCCGTTCTTTTGTGAGGTCAAGTGAGGAGGTGACACGTGGCAGGGATGACGGCGTCCTTTGTATGCTTGGCGCTTAAGTTTCTTCTCCGTATTTTGAAATCAGTTACGCCTTCTAACCGTCGTCTTCTTCGTTCTCGCTTCTCAACTAAGTGCCTTCAAAGAAACCCTAAAGCTTTCCCTGATCATGGCTTCCGTGGCAGATTTCTCGTCCGTTCTGAGAGAGAATGATGTCAAAGCTCTGTGCGTCGAGTTCAACATCTCCAAAGAGATGGCCTGGAGGGTTCCGGGCGAGGACAATAAAGCTTTTTTTCCACCGGAGGGGTACATTACTGTCTACGATGCCCATCTGAGGAGTGACCTCTGTCTGCCTTTGCCGGAGGAGTTGGAGTCGATCGTGGCGGCTCTACGAGTACCCATCGCCCAGCTCCATGCCAACGCGGTGAGGTATATTTGTACTTTATGCATTTTTGTCCGAAAGTTTGATCAGAAATTTAGGATGTCTGGCGTTAAAGTTATATTTAAAGTGACCTAGGGGGCGGAGTGGATTTCACTCAGCCCCCGTGCGGGAATAAAAATAAACAAGGCCATTCATGATTCTCTGAAGAACTGAAAAAATCGGTTCTTCTTTGTGAAAGTGGGAGAGAAATGGCCCATTGTGAGGAGTTGGGGCAAGGTTCTAGAGGCGTACCTTGGTACGTCGTCTCCGACGGAGAGCGCCGCGTATGCATGGCTGACCAAGGCCATACAACTCAATCCCGACGAGTTCCAAAGGGACTTCTTGGTCTCCCGGGTGGAGACCAAGAAGGCTAAATGGGGGCTTCCATCACCGGTTCAGAAGCGGCACCCTCCGATTATGATGATGAGACGTGAAGACTCAAGGGGCGTGATCATCCGCCCCAGGCCCTCGGAGGAAGCTGCTGAGAGGGTAACTGGCACGCCCTCATCGTCTTCGTCACAGATTGACCTTGTGGCTGCCGAGATCTGCGGCGGATCCGGCAGCACTTCTGGAGTAAATAGGCCGGCGGAGGCCGGAGGAGTCATCCTGGCCAAGCCTACGGTGAAGGTGGTTCTAGGCACTGCCTGGATGGAATCGGCGGATGAGCTAGCTCGCGACGTGCCTGAGGGTTCGCGTGTTTATATTGTGGAGCCGTCGACGAGAGTTGATCCACCAGCAGCTGCTCCAAAGGCAGCCAGGAGGAAAAAGCCTATTGCGACTGCTCCAGAGGCTGCAAGAGAGGAGCCCTCTGAGGAACCCGCCGCTGCCGTTGATGATGATGAGTTTTTAGAGCGTATTTTGGATGAGGCAGCGACGTGTTTGGCGCAAGAGGGTACTCCTGGCTCGTCATCTCCTATTCCACCGCCAGCTGGACCAGGCCCGTGAGGCCCTTCAGGAAGACTTATGAAGTATGACTTCTGCAATGGCTCCATTATATTTCTTTCTTCCTTGTGTTTATAAACTCACACTTTGCTTTTGTCCTGTGCAGCCAAGGAGGTTGGCCTCAGCTGTCTTCCGGGAAATGGAGTAGTGCGATCGCATCATTGCGGATTGGGAAGCTGAGATTGCCTGGCTAGAGGCCAAGCTAGCTGCCTCAGGAGGGGTGCTCCGTGAGCAGACCGCCGCTCTTGAGGCCGTTATGGCGGGTGTGGAGGCAGAGAATGTTGAGCTGAAGGTAGAGAACGCTGAGCTGAAGGTGGAAGTTGCTCGCTTGAAGAAGGAGGATGATCGACTTAAGGTGAGCAACAAACGCCTTTTAGATCGAGCCGCCGCCGGCAGAGAACGAGTTGGCCACTCGGATGAGCCCCCATGAGGTCGGGGGCGCACTGCACGCCCCGCTATTGGAAGGGCTCAATATTGGGCGGCGCATGGCGCAGTTGATCGTTCCTGACTTCTCAGTGGAGTTTATAAATCAGAGAAACCGCGCTGCGCAA
The DNA here is from genome assembly GCA_025585075.1 of Nepenthes mirabilis. Taxonomy (NCBI): domain Eukaryota; kingdom Viridiplantae; phylum Streptophyta; class Magnoliopsida; order Caryophyllales; family Nepenthaceae; genus Nepenthes; species Nepenthes mirabilis. The sequence continues at coordinate 9,727 of JAODPA010001921.1, read as the reverse complement.
CACAAGGAAGATTTGGAAGGAGAGCCCTGAGACAGCCAGGGTGGTCCACCACCCCCGTAGCCTTTTGCATTTCTTTTGCTTTTTGGGCCTCGTGTAAATTGTAATACACTTTATGAGTAATAAAACAGAAATCCTTTTCAGTTTGGTGTCCACCGTCTTTTATTGCTTTTTGTGTTCGCGTGAGTCGTTGCATTGGGTGGCCAACCTGGTTGGCCGGTGACCGTTGCTTGGTTGCCTAAGGAGCTGAATCCCTAGGCTTGGCAGGTGGTTGCGTTAACCAGCCTTGCGGTACTGTCCAAGCGGAAACTTGGGCAGTCAGCGTTAGAGAAGGAACGCTTCTCGCTATTGTTTAATCACACTATCCTTTCGTCGAGAAGGTTAGTGCGCGGGGTAGCCAACCTGGTTGGCTGGCCGCCTAAGGAATAAGATCCTTAAGCTGGGCAGGCGGTTGTAATAACCAGCCTAGTGGCGCCATGCAAGTGAAGACTTGGGCTGCCAATGTTGGAGAAGAAATATTTCTCCCTTCGACCGTCGTTGACTGACGTTGCTGCTCCCCGAAAGGAGGTCATCGCATGTGCTATACTTGCCCCCTAAGGTTTTTAGACCGCTATGGGCCACTTGGATGACCAAGGTTTCAGACTGCTCATGGGTCACCTGGATGACCAGGGTTTCAGATCGCTCATGGGCCACTTGGATGACCAAGGTTTCAGACCGCTCATGGGCGACCTGGATGACCAGGGTTTCAGACCACTTCTGGGCCACCTAGATGACTAGGGTTTAACAAGAGGGTGAAGACCCTCTCGACTTAGGGGCAGTCTAGGTCGGGTAAACCTGCAAGGAAAACATAGTTTATATATGCACAAAGACTAGGGTCCTATATGCTAAGTAAACTTCTTATTTTGTCAAATTAAAACAAGCATGCGAATGAATGCACACAAGTAGGTGAGTGCGTACTTGGGTTCCCTATTGGAAGTAGCGCTTCAGGTGGGTTGCGTTCTACGTTCGCGGGGCCAACTTTCCGTCCTGGATTCAGAGCTTGTATGCTCCGTTGCGCAGGACGGCGGAGACAAGAAAAGGTCCCTCCCAGTTGGGAGAGAGCTTGTTTCGGCCGGCCAGCTTGCCTGTGGCCTCGATGCCTTGTAGGACCAAGTCCCCAACGTCGAATTGTCAGGCTTTCACCTTTTTATTGTAGTATCGGACAACTCTGTGTTGGTACGCTGCTGTTCGTATTCTGGCGGCGTCGCGGGCATCCTCAAGCAAGTCTAAGTGCTCCCCGATTTTCTGGGAGTTGGTCTGTGGGTCGAAAGACTCCACCCTGAGGCTTGGAAGCCCGATTTCGATCGGAATCACTGCTTCAGTCCCGTAACAGAGGTTGAAGGGTGTCTCACGTGTTGATTCTTTCGGGGTTGTACGATAAGACCAGAGGACAGAGGGGAGCTCATTAGCCCAGGAGCCCCCGGCGTCCTCCAACTTAGTCTTTAACCCGTGGAGTAGCGTACGGTTCGTGACCTCCACCTGTCCGTTGGACTGGGGGTATGCCACCGAAGTGTGGACCAGCTTGATTCCAAGATTGGTGCAATACTTGGTGAAGCGTTTCCCCAAAAATTAAATCCCACTGTCGGTCACTACGACCTCTGGGATGCCGAACCTGCAAACAATGCATTGGCGAAGGAATTCTAGTGCATTGTGCTCAGTGATTATTGCTAGCGGGACTGCCTCGACCCACTTGATGAAGTAGTCGATGCCCGCGATGATTCTTGTGAAGTAGTTGGTGATTTGTGCTCGGTGATTCTTGTGGGCAAGGTGCTTGAAGAAGTCACCGAAAGTAAGCGCAGAGATGAAACTGTCCAGCTTCATCTCCTCTATGATCCTGGGGATCCTTCTAACCTCAGCCACGAAGCGATCCAGGAAACGCCGTGGGTTCTCTCCCGATTTCTGCTTTATGTGGGAGAGGTGCCACGGCTGTTTCTCTTCCCGTCGGCTCGAAGCGTACTGAGCCAAGAAGAGGTCCGTGAGTTCATGGAAGCTGCTGACAGTGCCTGAAGGGAGATGGTGGAACCAGATTCTGGCGTCTCCCTTCAGGGTGAGTGGAAAGTAGCGGCACATTACCGAGTCTTCTAACCCTTGTAGACTTAGATGGGTGCGAAAGTGGTCCAGGTGGTCAACCGGATCACTGCCCCCATCGTATAAGTCAAGGGACGGCATCTTGAACTTTGATGGCAGTGGATGGTTCAAGATCTCCACAGTGAAAGGAGATCTGTCCAAGTCGATGACGCGCTCGTCATTCTGGAACACGTGGTTCCAGATTTGATCCACTCACGGATCGACACGAGTGGCGTTTGCTAATCGCTTGGAGTTGAGGAAATTCCTTAACTCCGTCTTGTCCCCGGCGGGTTCAGCAGCCGGTCGACTGCTGCCTCCTGTGGATCTGGCAGTCCTGGAGGCTCGCTCCTGGACTGTGTGGTGGTCTCCCGCTCAAGAGTATCGAGGATTTCTTCTTTCTGGGCTCTCTGTCGGAGACGTACTCCCGAAGCGTTCTATTGGCCTGTTCTGGCCAGGAATGCGGGAGGACGTCGGAGCCGGATTGTTTTCGGCTTTGGCAGGCCTTTTGGTCGGCTTATTCTTTCTTTGGCCACCCTTTTTGGTGGCAGGAGCGGGAATGGCTGCTGGTGGAACCGCTTGTTGTCGTTGCTCGTTCTACGTGCAAAGCAACTGGAGCAGGCGATTGTTGGCCTGCATCTGCTCCACCAGTTGTTGAAAATAAGGCGGTGGAACTCCGCCTGTGGCCCTATTGATCAGGACATTAACAGCATGGTCCTGGTCGGGGTTAGCAGTTTCTCTAGCGGGATCGCTAGCCTGGGCTCTCGTGTTCACCATTACAGAATCAGAAAGTGACAGAGAGAGTTTGTGCAGATTTTGTGGTAGGCTTTTAGTAAGCACTTCCCACAGACGGTGCCAATGATGCGTACCTAGATCCGACTTCGAACAGATTCGGATTCTTCTGGATGGTTAGGACCGGTTCCGTTCACTGAGTGCGAATCCTACACACCATTAAAACGAGCAAGAGGTCAGCGTTATCGGTGGAAAGTTGTCCCACCGAAAATGCTCCGACGCTCAAGTCAGTAAAACAGTCTTCAAAGAGAAGAAACTGAAAATAGAGAGAGAGAGAGCAGAGAATTTGATTGTTTGACCCAGATGTAAGAGAGACGTGATGTCCTTTTGAAATTGGGTGGTGGGAAGGTAGTAAACGGCCGTAAGGGCACGCTTGTTGCCTAAGGGTTCTTTGGAGAAGGGAGGTTGAAGAGGAGGCTGAAGCACTTAGAACACTTATTCGTATTGCTTGAAAGGCTGATTGAGTTCCTGTCTGGAAGCGTCAATGAGAGCATCAAAGAGAGCATGCCTTGAATGATGATTCAATGGCTTCCTCTGTAGCCGAGAGGCCAATCCTCCTTCTTTGAAAGGAGCGATCGCCTTCCTGATTTGCTAGCAGGCTTGCCTTCTGGAGTAGATGTCGGTTGCCATGTTGATTGTGATTGTTGCCTTGTGAGGCGGCCAACAACTTTTCCGGTTGGTTTCTTTCCCCCTCTGCATATTACCGTTGGGGTGCCTTGACTGGCAAGGAATTGGAAAGATATGGCGCTTTCCTTCTTTGAAGGACTCCAATCTTGTTAATATCCTTTCTGGTGTAAATTAAGATAGTGGGAGACGCGTGGAAAGCTGTGATTGGCCGTCTGATGAGTGATGGACCCAAACGGAGCAGGCCCATTACTGTAGAAAGGCGTCATTTGGGCTCAATGTGTAGGGCGCAGACGGTCAACGTCTGAGCTGACCGTCAGCGTGTTGGCCGCCTTCATGGTGAATGAAGGGAGAGTAGCTAGCGATCAACTGATGGGCTGTGGGTCAGAATGGAATAGGCCCATTACTGTAGCGAAGCCTCTAAAGGCCCAATCGAGCTGCGCAAGGGCGTTCAACATTGCGTTGACCGTCTTGGGCTTTCCAATTCCTGAGCCCGTCTTCTCACTGGACCGTAAAAAATGTTGACTGGCCTTCTTGGGCTTCCGTTGACCTTTCTTTGGGCCAGCCCATTACTGGTGTACCCATCACACTTCATTGGTAAAGTTCTTTATTGGTAAAGCTTTGCTGCATTTAAGGAGTGAAAAAGAATTACTACACTGATCCTTACTCAAATCCTACAAAGTTTAACAAAACTGGGGGTTAATAGTAATAGGGAAGATCAACAGGACTAACACTGACCACCATGATCTACGCAACATCTGGATCGATTTACATAAGAGGTATCTTGTGATAACATAAGATCTCTGTAGTCTTCCAACAAAGAGGAAATAGAACCACTAGAGACATAAAGGAGCCCACTAGAAGGAGAACTGTGTTGATCTTGTGCTTATGGGATTACCAATTCGATCCCAAAAGGTTGCAGTGCCCCTCTCTCTAGTATGAAAATTCATTGGCACTAACATTGTTAATAATCTCTTTAACCCAATGTACATTTAATAGGATGAATCATTTAGATTTTGAGTTATTTCCTCATAAATTTCACACCTAATGAAAAGATCATCTGAAGAATGCACAACATTCACGCGTGACATGTTTGGATAGAGATATTAAACGAAAGACACGAAAAGGTTGGCCAAGCAACGGGATTCAGTGAGAGGTTCATGCAAAGATCTCGTGTAACTTACGTGCTCGGTGCATGTGTTCCTTGTGTTCAAGGGTTTTGTTGTTGATAATTGACAGAGAATTCAGATTTATTCTACCACGCTAGTTATATGTGTATTTTTCGTTGAATCCCTACAGATCCTTCCGATGCTTCGGATTCTCAAGTTCTACCTGCTACCGATAATTTGTACGGCTTCAACAGGGAAATTGATGGGGTTAAAATCTATAAGAACCGGGACAACACAAATAATAGGCTGTTCACACATATGCCTGGGTAAGACAGAGCATCCGGTAGCTTTGATTACGCTTCACACTATTAGCTCAGTCAGGCCTGAGTGCTTGCAAGCTCTTCCTCTGCCTGATGCTCCGCAGCTTGGCCGGGATCCTGTACCTGACAGCTAGCGTTCCTGGTTAAACAAATAGTTCCAAATCTTACTGGACATTGATCAAGTGAGAATGCCGGTGTCATGCGTAGCTGGATTGTGGGTTTTAAGTCCCTTGTGAGTAATCCTAGTTTACGTAATTACAACAAAAATTCTCAAATTGGTTAAACAAATACGATTAACTCTGTCTATGTTTGATTTTTAAAGTGAAAGCGGAAATCAAGGCAATTGTCTTCCGATTCTTATATATCAGAGACACACATACCATTTTTATGGTGCTTTTTTTTTTTTTTTTATGCTCTCAAACCGAGGCATTCTAATACATCTTTTCTTCCAACTCATATAATGGGTTTTGCAGTTTCTCACATTTTTTAATTGACTCGTCATGTTGGTGACATCCAAGGAACGTTTCATCCGCTCTTACATCAGGCATTCAGATTCTAATTTCGGCATTGTAATGGATATCTTTGATAAACTCCCTAGGCTTCCATTATGCTTGTCATTTTATTATTGAGATTTTTCAGAAATAAAAAAATATATATAACTGATACAGAAAAATAAACCTCCAAATCTTCAATTTGTCATATATTCTAGAAACAAATTAGGATAACATATATGAACTTAGCAAATAAAAAAACTTAAATCAGACTTAACTCGGAGGCCGAAACCTTTCCTCATCTCTGTTTTTTTTTTTTTTTCTATTTTCTGTTTTCGTATGGTGTCCTTATATTGAAAATGACATTTCTTTTTTACCAAAAAATCATGAGAGTTGGCGTTCAAACACCAAGTTTGATGTTCAAACGCCAAGTTTGGCATTCAAACACCAGATGCAAGAGTTTAAATTGGCTCATGTGTGCCCTTGAGGCACAAATCAGGATTGCCTATTTTATAGCAAATGTCCATAGGCTTCCATCATATACCTATTAAGTGTAATTGCTTTCAATTTGATATAAATGACTTTTATTCGTATTGGCCTTATATAAACTTCACTCAAACCTTTAGTAAATTTTTTCATTTGAGTAACCCTTACACAAATATTATGTGACCCTTATCTAATATCTCCGCTCGAGCATACCTTGTGTGAATATCACACTTCTTTTATATAGACTATCCATTGGGTATGTGACTGATAATAAAGTGGCCCAAAATATAGCAAACTTCTTCTATGACCTTGTGTGGGACCCTCACCACTTTGACAAGTCATTATCTTGCCAACTAGCAATTTCGCCCCCACAAGATTTCTGGTGTCAACCTCAGAAATTTTGAACAATACACTCTTTTACTCAATGAAACTTATAGTGTTGCCACTCTCCTTTTGGTTTCTTCTCCATGGTATCTTGCTCCCCCTTACACTCCTCCTCAGCTTTCACCGACTACCTTGACCAAGTCATCCATTGGTTATATTAGTATTACTCTTAACAACTGAAACTTCCACGAAGAATTGACTTGATTACTTGTTTCCTCTCATCAAAACAAAGGTACCTTTCCCGAGCTTCTCCTTATCCTCTTATCAAGCTTGCCAGTACAAATAAAATTCAACTGGACATTTGAATCATACTGCATACCTCTCAACATAAGTTTCATCCTATTTCTTATCCGTAAATTAATGTCCCCAACACCTACTATCCCTAATGAATCATTATTACCTATTTTTAATACATCATAATATCAGAATATATAGGAGGTAAAAAGAGGCTTTTTAGTGTTGTATGATATAATAAACCGTCATCCACCACACAAGTAATCTTATTATTCGTGAAACTCCATGTCTTCCACGCGTCAATATCTAGAAGGTTTCCGTATGTAGCAATGGAGGCATAATCATTATTGTCATAATTCCTCCTCTCTTGCTGCCCGCTATCATTGTCCTTTTTTCTACTTTCGCTTGAAATAATTTTATTTCATGCAGCCCATGCTACCATAATAAAACCATTAGATGTCCTAAATTTTGAATTGATTGTTGTTCTTCTCCGATTTGCCGCCTTGGACTCTCGATCTCCCATACTCCCACTATTAATGGACACCAAGACACTTGACTTTCATGAAACCTCATCACTTTTTTTTCTCCTAGACTCATTTATAATGAAAGACGTGATAATCTCATTAAAGTTAAATGTATCCTTTTTAAATAATAGCGTTGTGATAATATGATTATATAAGATTGACAACGAAACTAGTGATATCAATGCCTTGTCTTGATCCTTATTTTTTTCTTTAAGTGCAAATATGTGTGTAAACACCTTACTAAACTCATCCAGATACTTATCAAAACTTCTCCATTCGGATAATCATAATTTATAGAATTTCTTCTTTACATGTAACTTTAGTGTCAAGGATATGGATTTTGAATTTCATCTAGACTTTTGCTAGATCTGACAAAACAATTATTTCTTAAAGAATATTATTTACAAGATATAACTCTAAAGTGCAATTAGTAAAATACTTCATATCTTTTCATTCCTCATTATTTAACTTCCTTAACGTATCCTTTTTCTTTTGTAGTGCTTTTATTATTTCTATCTGAAATAAAATATTATGCATATTTTCTTGTCAAAGAATAAAGACACTATCAATTATAGCTTTCACAATCTAAAAAATTTACTTTTTAATACAATTTATTGGAATTTCCTAGGAACAAAACAAAATAATACCCTAAATTTTTCGTCAATCAATCACCAAATACTGTGGGAAAACAAAATACCAATCATGTAACCAATAATATAAGTTTACTATAATATTTTTCATAAAAAACCCTAATTAACTTTAAAAATTAAATAAATTTGAAATAAATTTTTTATAAAAATGACCAATTGTAAATATAATCATATTTGAGATTCTTTTCTTACAACCCAAGTGAACAATAGTTGAGCACAATTCTCAATATACCTGCAACCCACATATGAAGAATACATTAAGAAAATGAATAACCAAAGTGAAAATATGTCCTAAAAATAAATTAAAGTAATGTAGTCAAATTTAGCAAAAAATAAAATTTAAGTTGGATTTTAACTAAATGCCTATCAAGCATCTATCGTACGACAATCAGGCTCAATTACTTTCAATGAGTTGGAAATGGCTTTCACTTGATTGAATCTCGTGTAAATTTTTAGTGAATTTTGTTGCTCAAGCGACTCTTGCACTAATGTTGCACAACCTTGCCTCACATGTTCACTCAAACGTGCCTTACACAAATATCACATATCCTCCGAATAATGTCTATTGAGTGTGAGACTTATAATAAAATGACATAAAACCTAACATTTATTGTTATAATTTGCAAAAACCTTCTGTCATTGAGACTTTGCATGATGGATATTAAATGCAACAATTATATTGCAGCATGCAAAAATATAGTAATGAAAATTTAGGATCTTGAACTGAAATATGAAAAACAAGTTTAGCACAAGACACGTTGGAAAGGATAGTGACATAAAATTTGCTGCATATATAATGTAACATAATCAAATGACAAAACGAATGTCTGGCACTTAATATATTGAGATTGCTCTATTATTATGTTAAAATCATCGATTGAAATTATAAAAATTATTTCTGTACAAAAATTGAATTATGCGCCTCTGATATTCCTTAATTTTATTAATGAGTGAGATAGAGCCAATCAAATCATATTAATCAAACAGTGAAACTGATATATCTCGATAATCTAAATTATCGTACGAATTAGGGAGTCGACTGTTTCGCCTAAATATCTGAATACAAACTGGTTCGACATTTGTAATTATAAATCAAAATCCTACGTACCATAATAATGTAAATTGGATGTAAGAGGTATACGAGACTTACTCTCTAATATATCTTTCGACACTTAAATTAGTGATATTTTTAATAGACTTGAAAGTTATTGAGGAAGAAAAACATAGAGAATGAAAGAGGATGGGGATGTGTATATCTTTGAAGAGTTGTACTCCTTTTATATACTTACCTAATTAAATAGCCTTTTTTTCACTCTTCCTTCTCTGGGGAGAGGCTTTATGTATAATTAGAAGTATTGATTAGTTAATCAGCATTTAAAATCAATACGTGTATATGACACCGCTTTAAATTAGTAGTAAAAGACATTACTAGTAGTGTGTAACGATTATTTTTATTTAATAATCGGACTATCTGATTTTTAGGTACAACGTCGCTTTAATCGCTTATTACGATTCTTTAATATCTAACAGTTTAGACTTTGCCCTTTAATTCAGGCATTGAGGGTTATTATCTAATAGGTTTTATGGTATCTTTTATTGGATTATTGATATTTAAATCTTTTAGCCAATTAAATATTAAACTGTTTTATTTTTAAACGTATCTATTATAAATGATAATGATATATATATATATAACAATGGCATTATACATCATGTCTCGAGCATTACTTGAAAAAAAAACAGTGAAGATTTCGTGTCCGTTTTGTCTCATTACCTATAGAATCCTTTCACGGTACCGTCTAGGCAAGTGGTGACGTGGCTAGCGCTACTCCGCGTCGTACCACAACGCACAGTAATTTGAGCTGGTTTCGGCACGACACATCGAAGTGGGCCCATTGATTTGTCGGGCCTGGGCACTTGCCGACGAAGCCGGATTTGGGTTCTCCGCCTCATTAATAACTCGTGATATTCTTGATTTGATTGCTTCAAGTGTAATCTTTTTTTTTTTTGTTT
>JAODPA010001910.1:0-14160 GCA_025585075.1 Nepenthes mirabilis | reverse complement strand
AAACATAATAATATTATTAATAAAACACCCATCAATTCCTTAACGATTAAATCAACAGTGCCCTAACAAAACGTACACAATATGCTTGTAACTTGCCATTTTGTTTGGACCCTCGATGGTTTCATTTATGTAAGAAAGTAACCCTTGATTGTTGGCTTATTTCTTTACTTGGGTTTCTGGGGTCTGTTTTCCTTCAGCCCTTCTTCTAACATCAGTGATAATTTTAATCATGCATGCCATATCTTTTTTTAATATAATCAGTTACAAAGGTCAAAGTAACTGTCCATGTGAATTTCAATCATAGTGGAGTGACAGAAGCCATAAGCTTTTATGCCAAATTGAAACCAAAACAAATGAAGAAAGTGCCGGCCTGTGATGGGTTCTCCCTCACAAGGGTAGCCTTCGGGGTGTTGTGTCCCAAATCCAGTCCAGTCCTGGGAACATTATTATAACAACACCAAGGGTTACATTTTAGCAAAGGAGAAGGACACGCAGCCTCATCATCCTGAGCATATGAAAGAGGATTTTTTTTTTTTTTTGATGATTAAATAAGTACACTAAATAAAGAATTGCCTGTACAATCAAAACGGTGGATGACATACAGCCAGGTCTCAAAAAAAGGCAATGACCTAATTATGCCAAAAACCTTCAAACAAAGGTGAATGCAGCAGCAAACCAAGCCCGTAAATAGAAAAGCTAAAACAGACAAACAAAACAAGTGGCAGCTCCTAGAGTAACCCTTTCTTATAGAAGTGTGTTCCAGTGCCTCACAAGGGTAGCCGAAGTAATAGTGACCGTTGAAGTTCAGATTATTCTTCACCTTCTACGTGAGATAGATACAGGGCAGTGGCAAGGGCTACCAAAGAAGCAAAATGGTAATAATTGTTTCAGCTCCATTGGACCACAACCTATTTAATTCCATCATTCCAGTCTGGGTATGGCCAAATGACATCTCATCTTCTGACATAATACACTCCAGATATGTTTAAAGACAAGACAACTGAGAAAGAGATGCTAAATAGGAAGGAGGGTTGATCCCAAAGAGATGGGATACACCTCGAGCAAAATGACGCTCCAATCGATGTGTTTTGAGCATAAACACTCAAAACATCAGGAGGTGAATACTTGGGACAATTCACCCACCGATGGGGCCTTGTCGTGAGAATGAAAAATTAATCTCAGCATTAATTCTCAGTTAAATGATTGAAATTAAATCATTAAAAAAATATTTGAGATTGAAAAGCCAACTCGAGTGATGGGAATAAGACTGACTATGGCGGCATCATGAAGCTAATTGGGATCGGGAGGTGGCTTGATTGAAAGGAAGAAATCAAAATGGCAGAACTTGACCAGAGACAAAGATTGAATATTTCCTACTGAAAATTAGATATACACAACCTCATCTATAAATTATAGAAACAATTTTCACGCAAAATTTCAACTAAAGAATATAAAAACAAAAATACTTCCATTTGAGAATTTCAACAGATGCCCTTAATCGCCTTATCTTTATTTTCCTTGTCCCTGTCTCTCTGTTCTATTTCTCGCAGTAATTTCTAAAAGTCTTCTAAACTTCATAAAGTGCACAATTCCTATAACCTGAATTATCGAGGAAAACATAGGAAAAACACAGAAAAGATTCAATATAGTCCACCGGACAAGTGTTCCACGTTGGGACAAGTTGCTCCCAAATGAGATATACGACCCATTATTCAACTGTTCTTTTTATATGTATTATATATATTTTGGTGCTGATACATGATTCCCGTCCAAGGGCACAAGCTGTAGATCAGCAGAAGCTTTAGCGCTCAAGTGGCAAACCAAGTTTCTTTATAGGCCAAATGCATTTTTATATGCCTTCCGTCATCGGTTTCATCCCACACTACGAGAAAAACACAATGAGAGGAAAGGGGAGGAGAAAAAGGAAAAGGTATTATTCTCAAATGCATAGAATATGTTTTGCTTAAATTTCTTCTATTTTCTGATATGCTATATTAAGTCGATCAAGTGTGACAATACTCGGGATAATGTCGGTAAATTTCAGAGCCTTCTTCCCAACATTTGACACTTACACGAGGCATAAAAGTGTCCCTTATCAACACAAGTTCACTCATTATACAGCATTTATCTGTACAAACAGAAAAACAGAGGAAAGAGGACTACAGAAAATGTGTCTAGACGACAAAGTCTACAGATTCAAGGAAATTTCCGAATCAGATTCAACAAATCTGATAAAAATGGCAGGAAATGTACTTAACCTTCATTTAAATCAACCTGAAAGGTGAAACGTAGATTAGCCAAATAATTTTATGATTGACAGAAAAGAAATTTACATTTTCAACAGGAAAAAAGAAAAAAAAAACCAGAAGCCTCATAGGACAAAAAATAATTAGAAAATAAAAATTACACCAAGGACAAACAACAACAATTACAACAAAAAACCACATCATAAACTTACAATGTGACATGCATCATATGTAGGAACTATAGCCATAAAAGAAACCATTACTACATTCCATGCGACTACTCAAAATGTGATCTAATACTGAAATAATCTCAGAGGTTTTTCCTTGACTTTATCCGTGTAAGCAACACTGATTCATAACGCGATTCCTAAGGCAAATTGAGGTCTGTCACTAACCAGATCCTCTCAAAAGTAACTAAAGGGAAATCAACAAATGCAGTAGCCCTATATCTCCCATTGTTTCACATGGAAATTTGAAGAGATTAATTCTTAGGGTGAAAGGAGAGATGCTGAAGTTTTGTTTGACCTCTCCTAAACTAATGTTCTAATTACACTGAAGGTCACTCTGTAATATCCGGATGTTGTAAGTTGAAATTATGGAAGCAAGCACACTCCGACACGATATAAAATTATGTATACTGACCCTAATAAAACCCACTTATGACAATGTCTCATACACTTGGGGCACCATTATTCTTTCATTGAGGCCGTGTAGCATGAACACAATGCTGGTTGTGTTGTTGGTTCAGAACTCAAAAGTTTTATTAATTATTTTACTCTTTTTTCCCCCCTAGGCCAGCCTCTTTTATTCCTAGTTCCATAACCTCAATCAAATCAATTATTTAAACTTTCTATTACCCTACATTCGGCAACACTTTTTCAGGAAGCTGTGCGATGATATAATTTATAAGCATCAAGAATACTATATACAAGCTTAACTCAATCATCCCATTGTTAGCATAGTCCATGAGATTCTTCACAAAGTTTTTGAACTAACATGTCTTACATAAATCTCACAATGTAATACATTATTTTTCTATATCCAATGCTCAAATAATCTCCAACTCTGGACATATCTCTAATTCTTTCAATATTCTAATGATGGTCCCTTGTGAGTCTCAGGCCCAAATGGTTATCATTTGGTAGTTTGCTCAATGTTCGTCCAAGAATTTGCTGGAATGAAAGCAGTTTTCAGCAACACAATAAAACCATGCCTAATGGATGTATGTGTGTGAAAATTATAATGTCTGCGCCTGATGCATACATGATGGGGGCACAAGCATAGCTCTGAGAAGTTTTTACTTGACATTCGAACACTAATTTTTGCCGTTTGAATGCCAGGGCTTGAATTTAAGTCAAATTTGATCTATTTTGGTAAAGAGCATGAGTGTTATTCAAAACACGTTGAGCGGCAAATTGAGAAAGAAAAATAGAAGAGGGGGAGGAGATTTAGCCAATTCTTGGATTTTTAATTATATTCCAACCTTCATTATCTTGAGTATATTATTCTAGTTGTTGTAGAGAATATTTTAACCAACGATTTTCTTCCATTTATTTTCTTATTGTTCATTGCTCAATTTGTCTAAACTTGTGGTGAATCAGAAGATGTTTTGAAAAGTTTGTTGCAACCCAACTCACATTACAGTGAGGAATTTTCTTCATTTGGTTTTTCCATTAGTTAAGAAGAATTATCATGTAAAATTCGTGTCTTCATTTTGTTGCATGATTTTTTTTATTGTGATTGTCTTATTATCTAGCATCCTTAAGAATTCAAACAAAAAGTTTAGTAGTTAATCCTGGAAGAGATTTATTCTCAAATTTGAGCGAATAAAATTTGGGTGGACCCAACTTACACTCATCGGTCCTTGGAAGGAGATGCACTACCCAAGTCCGGGATCATTCCTTCTGATCCTGATCTGCAGGGAGCTTCTTCATCTAATGATGTTCCTGATCTTGCTACTCACATGGAGGGCTCTCATGTCATCATTGACTCAAATGTGGAATGATGGCTTTCAGCAAGCCAGATCCCAAAACCAGCACTTCACTCCTCGACGTGGGTGAGATTGATGAACACGTCGTGAAATTTGACTTGGGAAAAGGGGTAATGGTCAGTGGGTGGACAAAACTAACTCCTCTGGCTGTCTACCAAGCAGCAAGGTGTTGCGGATTCCCTAAAAATTTTTGAGGTGCCTTAAAGAAGATCCCCTCTTCCAAACACTTAAATGATCAACAGTGCTTGTTGGAATGTCACTAGCCTCTAAAATCTCGGGAGGCCATCTTGATCTCTTAGAGTTTGTGCCTCAGTGGAAACTAAACTTAGAGAATCCAAAAGCCCCTCCACTCCTTCAAGAATCCTCCCTGATTGGAACTGGGTAATGAGTTTTAGTTCTTCGTCTGCTGGAAGAATCTGGGTGAGTTGGGATCCCTCCTCGGTGGACATTCAGATTCTAGGTTTGGATGATCAGTACTTCCACCATAGGATTATCTCCTTAATGCTAACAGAAATCCTAATGAGGTCATTAGAACTTTTAGTTCTAACTCTGACTATTGAGCGCAGATCCCTCTGGACTGAACTCATTTCCCTTCGTCAAGAGACATGTGCCACGGACAGTGTTAGGAGACTTTGATGCTAACATAAGTCCTTACTGATTATGCAGCTACCAAAACTTCTGTCAAATATCTGGTTGAATGTGATCTCTCAGATATCTTCTATTAAGGCTGCTTCTCCACCTGGTGCAATAGGAAGGCAATGCTTACATTTTCCAAAAAGTTTTACAGGGTCCTGACTAATGGATACTCACTCGTCCATTGACAGGGCTACAAAGTATCTTTCTTCCCTACTGGCATATCAGATCATTCTAACTGTCCTCTTCCCAAAAGCAACACTCACATAAGGAGAGTTACATCTAACCATTTTCTTATCAAACACCCTCATTTTTCCAAAGTGGTCAGGAACGCTTGGACCCATGAAACCAGAGGACTTCCTATGTACCGGCTGGTCTTTAAGCTTAATCATGTGAAAAGGAGCATTGTTATGGTCCTTTCAATGGAGAGGCTTCCATATCCACCCAATGGCTAGGATTAAAAGTTAGTTGGATGAATTATAAATATTATATTAAGTGATTTAAATAATTATTCAATCTTCACCATTCATCCACCCAACTTCTAATCCTGGCCGTTGGGTAGGCACGGGAATCTCTCCACTGGTAGGACCTAACAACTATTGGGGAAAAGAGGCATTAACTTCCCAATATTGAGATTGGAGACATCAGAATCCTTTAAGGAGAAGGGCAACCTTGACCATATCCAGACTGCACTGCTTGGCAACCCTCTGGAACCAAATTTTATTATTATGGAAAAGAAGCAATGCCAGGAATACATCAATGTTTTCATCAGGGAAACTGAATTCTACAAGCAGAAAGCTAAGTTGGGTTAATTCATGAGGGATAGCGATGTAATAAATTATTTTTCCAAACTACCGCTGAAAAGAATAATAGAGGGATGACCCTCTTTTTGAACAACAAGATGATTCCCAACCAAAAATGTTGAAGAAGTCTGGGACAAAATTGTGGGATTCTTCAAAAAGCTACTGGGATCCCTTTCCCACTCTAATTCTTTTGACAAAGAAATTGAAGCACTTCATTTTGCAGAAGATTCCTGAATCAAACACTTCAGATTTTCAATTCATCCAGGGAGACTGTTTGGCCGATGATCACATATGTTCTTGATGCTTTCAACAACAGGAAGCTCTTTTTAAACAAATCAATGCCACGCTGCCATCATCTGCCTTATCTCAAAGGTGCCTTCCCTTGCTACTGTTTCTGCCTTCCGGCCAATCCATGCAGGAATGTTCCATAAAAAATCATTGCTAAGATAACTGCCAATAAAATTAAAGCTTCTTTGCCCTTCTGGATTAAGAAGCAACATTTGTGACCAAGAGACAAATTAGTGCCAATATTCACATGCCAAGAACTTATTCACGACTACCGCCTAGGGAAAGGCACCCCAAGATGCACTCTTATGGAAGATCTTAGGAAGACTTTTAATTCAGTTGAATGGGATTTCCTCGTTGCCACAAGAACTTATGAAGTTCCCTCCTTTGATGGTTAAATGGATCCAGCAATGCATTTATTCCACAGCCTACTCTATTTCGATTAACGGGAAGCTTGCTGATTTTTTTCAAAGGTGCTAGGGGTTTGAGACAAGGTGACCCTTTATTTCTTTGTTTGTCATTGCCATGGAAGTTTTTTCCATGGGATCATTACAACTAACACCTACAACAATCCAGCCTTCAAGTTCCATTGGAGGTGCGAGAACACCGAGGCTGTTAGGCTTGCCTCTGCAAATAATCTTTTAATATTTGCTGCAGTGATCGTCAATCTATCAACACTATACGATATCTCTGGATATCATTGTTGTAAAAAAAATTTTGTGGAAGAACACAATCATGAACTAGAGCCTCCAAAAACAAGACATTTGTTGAGATCTAAAAGGAAGGTGGCTGATGTGTAGGATCATACTATTGAGATGGAACAAGATGCTAGGCTGAGACCTTATGACACGAGTTGATGGTTATGGAGGCTGGAGATAGGGAAGCTTAGGATATACAATAGAAGATAAAAAATCTCATCTTCATGCTAGGAGGCAATAGAGAATGCAGTATGTTGAGGCGAGAGCCATACTATCACATTTTCATGACCAAAAATTGAAAAACATAACATTATTTCATTATATGCAACTAGATTATAATGATATATTAAGTAACATCTTCTAAGCTGATTCGGATATGATTGTTGATTACGAAGACTTTTGAAATATCATGTTTGACACCACGTACAGAACTAACAAAGTTTTGAGGCCTTTCGGTGTTTTTATTAGATTTAGCCATCATAGGCAGATGTAACCTTTGGAGTTGTGTTGCTATATGATGAAATAACATAATTTTTGCATGATTATTTGAGACTTTTCTTAGATGCCATGGTTTGTACGTTCCTGTAACTATTTTTATTGACCAAAATGCTGCATGGCTAAAGTAATAAGGATGGTTATACCCTGTAGGGCTCAGGCTTGTGCACATGGGGTGTCCTACAAAATGCCACCAAGCATTTAGCTTCATATTCTTACTTTTTTAAAGACTTCACGAGAAGCATGTTTGAATTCAATGATGAGTCCGGCATGGACAACACTGTTGACAATGGAATATGATACTCACGTGCATATATGATTTAACGGAATATAGTATTTACAGCATAAGTGGGTGTCTTGTTACATGAGAAATATCTTCACATTGAGAATACGAAGCATTCAACTTTCCGAGAGCCCTAAAAGTGACTTGAAGTCACATTTTAAATGTGATCTTAACATGGACAGTTTTTCAATCATTTTAATAGGGTGTTGAAAAAGAAAAGACAGAGAATTGATGGCCTGGTATGCTCTCGACGAATTAACAAAACAGTATGTTCCCAACCAGACATTAACATGTAAACAAATTGAATCTTTATGAATGTTCACAGCATGTTCCTGTACGTGTAAAAAACAGTATTTTCTAAATACCTATACATTTCTTTTGTTTAATTTTTTTCCAAAAAACTTTTTGGTCTTTTGGTAGCCCTTTTTTCCTCCCTGATACTTCACACTTTTGGCAATTTCATCCAGAATTTGTTATGGGATATTCATAACGCTTATCACCTTTTTGCTTGGATCTTCATCGACATTAAGGTCACAAAATTGGTCCACAATCTTATAAATTGTAATAATAATCTCCACCATCTTCTCTCCCACACTTGTACTAGATCTCACACAGTACAATTCCATATGAACTTGGCCATTAACCTCCCGAACCAAGCTTACAAATCATATATTTCATTTGACACCTTGCGTGTACTCTCACTAGGATTGGAACACCTAGCCTTCTGGATCTATCGGGGCATGATGCTAGTATTGGGAATTACAGTAATGTCATGAACATTAAAAAATTTAATAGCATGTTCACAAGAATGCCAACTATTTGAAATACCCAATAGCCACAATTTACCCTGCCTGTTGATGGATCGAAAAGTGCTCTAATTTCAGCAAACAGGTTCTTGCAAGGAGCCAAGACATATACGGGTCTTTTATCTAAATTTTTGAGGCTTCAACCATGAATGGACAATGAGTCAAAATTAAATCCAGGGTCTTTTATTTAAATTCGAAATTGGCCATCAATTCTCTAAGCCTTTCCCCGTCCAACACCCTATCAAAATGAAGGAAAAAGCCTCTCATGTAAAGATCACATTTAAGATGTCACTTCAAGTAACTGTTAAGGCTCTCGAAAGTTACTGTTAAGATGTGACTCCAATCCTAGTGCGAGTACACGAAACACATGATTCGCAAACTTGATTGAGGTAGTAAGCGGCCAAGTTCCTATGGAATTGTGTCCGATGAGATCTAGTATAAGTGGGAGGAAAAGATGAAGGAAACTGTTATGGCTATTGATAAAATTGTGGACAATTTTGAAACCTTAATAACGATGAAGGGTCAAGCAAAGGGGTGATAGGTGTTATGAATATTCCAGAACAAATTTTTGATGGAACCGTGAAAGGCGTGAAGCATCAGAAAGGAAGAAAGGCTAGGAATTTGAAAAAAGTTCAACAAAATGACAGATAAAGTCTCTCATCTTAAGACCACGTTTAAGATGTGGCTTCAAGTTGCTATTAAGGCTCTCAGAAGTTGAGTATTTTGTATTCCTAGTGTGAACATATTTACCATGTATCACGACGCCCACTTATGTCGTAAACAGTATATTCCATCTAAACATAACCGTGCATAAGTACCATGTTTCATTGACATCGGTGTTACCCATGCAGCTTTGGAAGAGGATTCAATATTGAATTAAAACATGCATCTCATGAAGTCTTTAAACAAGTAGGAACTTGAAGCCAATGTTTAGTAGTATTTTATAGGATATGCCATGTGGAAAAGCCATGAGAAATACAGGGTATAGCCATCCTAATTTCTTAAGTTATTGCAGCATCTTGGTAAGTAAAACAGTTACAGAACACACTGACGGTGGCATCTAAGAGAAGTGCCAAATAATCATGCCAAAGAGTATTTCATATCATCATACAACAGCACAGCTCCAAAGACCACCATCTGTTTATGATAGCTGAAGCAGGTAAAAACATCTAAAGGCCTCAAAGGCTTCATAATCAACAATCATCTCAACATCAGCCAAAAAGATATTAGTCAATATATCATTAGAATCTAACTGCATGTTATGGAAGAGTCATATGTTTTTTAAATATTTGGTTATGAAAGTATATTAATATGATCCCTGCCTCACCATACTGCATTCTCTGCTACCTTCTAGAGCAAAGCTAGGATTTCTGATCTTTTGATGTATATCCTAAGTTCCCTTACCTCCAATCTCCATAACCATCAACTCATGTGTGTTACAAGGTCTCAACCCAACATCTTGTGTTATCATAATAGCATGACCATGCATATCAGCCACCTCCCTTACGAATCTCAATAATTGACTTGTTTTTAGAGGCTCTAGTTCATGGTTGTGTTCTCTTATAAAATGTTTTATAACAATGCTCATGTTCTTAGGTACCAATGCACAATCCATCACGGCTTGACAATCAAATCTCATTTCCAATCAGTGCTGAAACCCTCCCCTTATCTTTTGTCGATATGACGCTGTCATTCCCTAAAAGAAGAAAATATCTCAAAATCGTCTTTCTTTGATTTTATTAGAAATTTTTTTTCTGCACTGCAACACTCTTTTTCTAACCATACTGATTCCAAAATACCCATGGATCTACCATACTCTGAAAAGTCATAACAACTTGTGGTGTGTAATCATCCATTTTCTTTTGTTGCTAGGTACAAAATACGAACAGTTTAGTTTATGTAAACTTATGAGCATGAGCAATTAGTTAGCTATAAACGAACAGTGATGTTTATACAGCACAGACATCAAATATAATTCTGTTTCCAGCCATTTATATGGTAATCTAACCAAACTAGAAACACAGTTTTAATTTTAAAAAATGTATCAACCCTAGAAACAAAAGAACGCTGATTTCCAGCCATTTATACACTCGCTTCTATTCCAACTTACCTATAAATAAGATACAAGTAAAAATTGAAGCAGAGTATACTTTAAAGGAGTATAGAGAAAAAAACAAACCAAAACAAACTCGAACACAAAACAAATTATTCACAAACTGAATAACACGCAAACAAATGAATAGGGTCCACATAAATTTGTGAAATAATCAAACAAAAACGTCAAATAAATTTGATAAAAAGCTATTTAAAATCTATGAAGTAGAGATAGAAGATTATGGACAAATAAAACGAACCAAGACATATAACTGATTATGAACAAGACAATCATTACTTCAATTGGTAAAATGAAATGAAATATGTTACAGGCCTCACATTGTCATCGTCATCACCGCTCAAAATCATCCTTGGTTTGAGAGAGAGAGAGAGATGCAGGAGCACCAGAGAGAAAGGGGAGAGAGAGAGAAAGAGAGAGGGCGGTAGCACATAAAACACATCTCAAATAAGGATTTTCATGAGTTAAAGGATGACAAATCGAAGCCGTCCATTTCATTTTCAATAGTTAAAGGATGACAAATCACAGTCGTCCATTTTATTTGAAATGGACAGCTGCGGTGGCTTTTTGGTTGCTTTTGTTTTCAGCCATTGGATTCTTCCTCCATTCAATGGCTATAAATCGATTATCTCACTTTTTTTATAATTGTTGCCATTAGCTGTTGGATTAAAACCAACAGCCCATAATGGGCGATGTACATTCTGCATTGCCTGTGGCAATGCAGAACCCACAAACTCCCCAATCTTTCAGTTATTTAAGGCAAGCTTTGGAGGATGTATCCAGGGTGTCAGAAGAATTAGACTTGAACATGAATTAGAGGGGAAATCTATTGAGGAAATGAAGGGAAATAATAGATCATGATCCGAGACCCAGAAAAAGTGGACAGTGGGTCAGTCTGATTATAGCATTGGTTGGTTAAGTGCAATATTAAAGGCAATGGGATAAGGTGGGAGAGATGGTTCCACATATAGTTATGAGAACAGGAGTGATAGATGATGTGGATCAGTCATCCACTTCTCTAGTGGAGGCTGTTTGATCTAAGAATGTTGTTTCACCCAAGGATATGGGTCACTGTGTTATCGTGCTGAATCTGGAAGCTCTGACAGAGCAACCAGACAGAGCCTTATGCAATGGAAGCTCGTAACAATTGGAGTAAAACTTCAAAAATGGTACAAATTTTGCATTGTTAGTTGAAACTTCGTAATGTTATCATCTGTTTGAGAACTATTGCAATTTGTTTCTTAAGGTTTCTGACTTTCCACAGTGATGCACCAACACTGACGAAGCAGGAGATGACCTGTGGGTTTCAAAGCTCACATTGTGGAGCAGGCAAAGGATTTGAAGGATGATGAAAAAAAAGGGTAACAGTAAGGTTTGTGGAACTATATTTGAAAGAGACAGAGGACTTCTCACACAATCTCTGATCAGACTTCAACTGCTGCAGGTATTTAACTTCAGAAGGTGTCATATATGTCCCAGTCAAGACATATGATTCCCTGGACAGGAGAGGGTGAGGCAGGTCATCAGGACTTCTTAGATCACGAAGGGTCTAAAAGGGAATGGAACGTATCCATTCTGTCTGTTTTCGAGTCCTTTGTCAGTTCTCTTAACTTTGAAGGGTTTGTGAGGCTTGGTTTCTACTGGTGGATTGGGGAATAGAATCCATTCTTAGAAAGTTAATCTATTGCACACAAGTTGCCAATTTTCCTAGGGGATCAAGATGTTACTTTCATCTCAGAATGTATTATTTGAATCATTGACCCTGCACAGTGAGCTCTCAATAGAAGGATCACATAAGAACAATGGCTGCACAATCATAGTGACTAACTTGAATTTGATACACGCTAAAACATCACAAAATCAACAGATAGAGACACTATGCTGGCTTTCTCATGAAGACAACACATGTAACTCATCGTTTAAAGGCCAGCTCAAGAATTGATGCATGGGAAAGTTGCCATCAAGAAATCTAAATTCCCATTAACACAACTGGGAGCTTGAAACTTATTTTCTCCTGCTAATATTGGGGTCAATAATCTTGCCTATCACAAGCAAGTAGACAACGGCAAGCTTTCCTTTCTTTTCTTCTAAACTATCAAGGATAAATTGTTAACGACCCAAAAGTAGCACCCCCTATTGATCTTCATGCTCATAACTGCACTCAATTTTCTAACACAAAAAAGTAACTTCGCATTAAATACATAAAATTCTATAGCATCTACTGCTCATTTGCATGACAAAGACAGCTAACCATTTAAAGTTTAGCCTCATAAACCCAGCATCATGACTCAGGTAAAGCACTGTGCATTTGACACTCCCAGAGGCCCAGCGACATACTTGATAAACTCATACGACAGAGTAAACAGAAAGGTTTTTTCCCCTTCTTTAGCACCCATAAGCTCTCTCACGAGAGTCCAAATCAGGTTTAAAAAATTTGCCTGAAAATGAGCTTTATTGTCTCCTTGCATAATATGGATTCCAAACATCTAAACTCCACTAGCATCAGTGACAGACTATTTACAAATATCTTATTTTGCACCACAACCAATCAAACAGTTAATTCAAACTTTCCGCAAAGATCACAAATCAATCAAACTTACCCAATTTTTTTACTTCTGAAAACGCTGCTCCAGCGAAGTTGAAACATCACAAATCCACGTGATACTCGCTGTAATCATCCCTAGAAGCCAAATCACTATCGACCCTCTCCGCAATCTTCTCCTCTTCATAATTCAATCCTTCCTCCAAAGCAAGCCCCCCAAGTGCCCCAGTGACAAGCCCAACTCCCCCGCCAGCAGCCACCGCGCCCATTTTGCTTCCTTTGGGCTTCTGATCATACGGAGAAGAATAATCCACCGGGGCCGACGGACCACCTCCGTAACTCAACGGACGATTAAAGAAAGGCCTCGGCGGCGTTGGCGGCGGTGGAGGAGAGTAATAGCCCGAGTAGTAGCCCAAATAAGGATCCGAATACAAGTACTGCGACCCAGATTGGAGAGAAGATGTGTAAGGCGATGGTGGGTATCCTACGTAGTCGCGCGAATGAGTAGGAGTAGGAGTAGGAGGAGGAAGGTGGGGAGGGGCAGTTGAGTAATAATAGCTACTCGGAGGGGCAGTATGATAATCTGGCACGGGCGGCGGCGGCAAGGGGCGTAGTTTAATGGAGAGTTTTAGACGGATCTTACCATGAGGGCGACCGGAGGGGCGGCTAAGCTCGAAGGATCTGAGTTTGCTGGAATCATCCGAGTCGGGAAGGTCCTTGAGTGGGACCCGGAGGGTGCCGACGAGGGGCTTGGGTGTGTCGGAGGGCTTGGAGTGGAAGATCTCAACAGAGAGAAAGGAGTCAGGGAGAGGAAGGGTGATAGGGACCACGAAACGCTCGTTCCAGACAGGGCGAGTGGAGCCCGAGTCGTCTGATTTGGTAGCGAGTCGACGTTCCGGGTCAATCCAGAAAATGGCGTAGGGTTTGAGGTCGCCGTTCCGCCAGTTGACGTTTTTCAAGTGCTTGGCAGAGACAATTGTTAAGTCGAGATCGAGAAGCTTGGACTGCTGTGGAGGTGGGCGAGACAGCGCCATGTTGGTATCCACTTACAAGCGTCGCCGGTTTCTGAATTTGGCGGTGGAGGCGGCGATGCGTTAGGAAAAGAGTGTAGCGTGATCGGAGCAGGTGCGGATAACAGAAGTGCGTTTCTTGTGACGGCTGATCTGCGATCTAATTTAGTGGATTAGGGGATCATGCTTTTCCTCAGGGAAAGGGAGAAGTAATTTCTCATTTTTATCATTAAATTATTTTTAATTTAATTTATAC
>JAODPA010001899.1:0-14161 GCA_025585075.1 Nepenthes mirabilis | reverse complement strand
ATTTATTTATTTATTTTTTTATCCTAGACTCCCAGAGGAGGGAAAACGAAAAAATCCAAAGGCGATGATATAGAATGCACAACAGCTGGCCAAAATGAGATAACCGATCCCAAGATAAAAGATGATTCCATCGAAAATGCACCAACAAAAGCTATCCAATTTTCTCTCTTTTTTTTTCTTTTTTGGTGCGAAGCCCCCAGAGGAGGAAAAAACGAAAGAAGGAATGACGAAGGAACAGAACACACAACAGTGAAACAAAAAGAGATAACAAAGCCCAAGGAAAAAAACAAGCTCCTGCGGGAAAAGGAAGACCAAAAACCATTTTTACATAGATATCACCAGATTTTTTTTCCCTTTTTTCCATTTTTTTTCCTTCTTTATCTCCTTTTTTTTTTATAAGTTCCAACGCCTAACAAGTGAAAGGTTAGGACGTCCGTCAATAGGCAAGGAGGCCTTCAATTTGTCCCGAACAACATTAGTAACCTGAGAGCAAATTTGGGATATATCCTGTGGGGAAGATTTCTCGAATATCCGATTATTACGTTCTCTCCAGATAAAATATATAGTGACCGCAAGAGAAAGACGTTTGGATAGGGCAATAAGATTCTTTTCTTTCTATTGTTGAGCAGCCCAATTAATGTTTTGGGACCATTCAGGATAAGGCCATTGAATGCCAGCTTTCCTTTGAATAGTGATCCATAAGGATTTGGAGAAGGTACATGAGAAGAAAAGATGTTCATGATTTTCATGGTCCGATCATTGGTGTTCAGCTTGCCCTTGATAGCCAACCAGAGAGTAAAAGCGTGGGCAGGAATATGGAAAGTGCCCCAGACTTTGTCCAGCTCAGTTTCGGCTTGGGAGGGTGAATAAGAAGGTATGCAGTCTTAGTCGAAAAAATACCATTCGGGCTCCCATCCCATCTCAAGGAATCTTTATGCTCGCTGTTGGGGAGATAATGGGGGCATGTTTTTGGCGAGACTAGAGACTTCCTGATCATAAGGATTAGGCCAAACCCAATGATCATCTCTGATTATTTGAGATACCTTAGCGTCCCAAGATAAACCCGTGACCATACGAATACGATCCGAGCTAATATTGCTGAGCGGGTCGATAGGGTGCCAGTGGTCATGCCAGATAAAAGTATCAGCGCCGTCACCAATGTTCTTAATAGAATGAGAGCACATAAATGGACGAAATTTCATGATCTTTCTCCAGCTCCATGGAGCTGAATCAGGAACTTTGAGAGTCCAGATACATCGGTCCTTGATTCTGATCTTGTGGATCCAAGAAGACCAGGCCGATTCAGGATCCTTTGACATGATACGCCATAAGAGTTTGCAGATGAGGGCTTTATTTTGAGCCTGCAAGTTCTTGAGCCCCAACCCACCTTCACTCTTCGGGTAGCAGATATCAGCCCAGGCTACTTTTGCGTTTGCCTTCCCTTCAGTAGAGCCGTTCCAAAGGAACCGCCTCATCATGGAGTCAATCTGATTAAGGATAGACTTGGGTAGAATGAAAATTGATGCCCAGTAGAGGTGGACGGATGAGAGGATGGAGGCAACAAGTTGCAAACGTCCACTGAAGGAGAGCCACCTGTTCTTCCATGATTTTATACGGTGAGTAATTTTCTCGGTAAGAGCATTACAATCCCGAATCGAGAGCATGGTGGTTATCAGAGGGACACCAAGGTACCTAATGGGAAGAGAGCCCACTTTGAACCCCAAAATGTCGGCAATATTTTGAGGAACAGAGGGGTCTTTAGAGCATATGAAAATTTTGCTCTTATTAACAAAATTCTCTTTTACCAAAGGGATCCCAGGAGACCAGATTTTGGGGGAGATAGGCTTCCCGGCCAAAGTCCAAGGTCCTTTTTGGAGACAGAGGTTCATCTTCACAGGCGATGTGAATCGGAAGAAGAAGAAACCACTTGGATTCACAGCCACATGACTCAGACCAAACTTCGCCCGAATTTTCCGGGCAATGTAGTTTACTGCGTGAAAATAGGGAGGTTTCTCACTAAAATAGCCGACTAGAGTCGCACCCCATAAGGCCTCCATTTGGTTCAAAACCTCGGCAGGAAGAGAAATTTCAGCCACATCGCCATCCACCTTAGCTGGAGGGAAAAATTTCAGAGGAGATTGGGAAGAATCTTCTTGCAACTGAACGCAATCACCCCAAGACGGCTTAGAGAAACCTCACAATCTTCCAGGGCAACCGTCAGAGGAGACAGGGGAAGAGGATTTAATACCAGCGGCCGAAACAACCGAGGCAAGAAGGGGCACTATTGGAGTGCAACCCTTAGACAGAGGGGAGGAAGAGGGGATAAGAACCTTCAAACTCCGAGAAGCAGACGAGGAGGGCATGGATATCAACGCCTCGAAGACAGTCGAAGCCGCTAGCGAACAAGAAGGAGAGGGCTTCGAATGCGGGATGGAAGATGGGGGAGGATCGGGAAATGCCCCCAGGAGCCAGCCATTGCTTGCTACGATGTGGAGACTGGCAGAGAGCCGAGACTCTAGAGAGAAGGCAGAACGTCTCTCTCTTAACTATTTCGTGAGTTGGTTTGCCAACTTTTGGTTTGCCCTCTATTGCAAATGGTCGCACAGGACTGCCAATAGTAGCACGTTGTTTGGGCATAACCCTTCTACTACAAATGGTCACACAAGACTGCCAATAGTAGCACATTGTTTGGGCGTCACCCCTCTATTGCAAATGGTCGCACAAGACTGCCAATAGTAGCACGTTGTTTGGTCTGTTGATTTTGGTGCGAATTGGAAGAAGGCTCACTTCTTGTTGGCTGTTAAGTCTTCTGAAGATGCCGTGGTGGGTTTCTCATCTGGATTAAACTCTCTAATATTCCGATTTAGTTCTGGACTCCTGCCGGTCTCAGCTAGGTTGCAAGTGCCATTGGGGTCCATCTGCAACTCGATTCCAGAACAGCTCGAATGGAAAATGTCTCCTACGCAAAGATTTGCGTCGAAGTTGGGGTAGATGGCCCTTTTCCCAATTGCATCTCCATTCATCCAAACCCTGAATCCGAATCCATATCGATGGTAAATGTGGAATATTTTTGGTAGCCGACTCGTTGCGAACGTTGCCATCTCATTGGCCATGCTGAAGCCAAATGTCAGTCCAAGAGTGTCAGCCTACGTCCTGGTTCCTCCAATTCTGTCCCTGCTGATCAATGGGATTCTATCCATCCGATCCCACTTGACCATTTGACTGCTGAAATTGAATCCTGTGTGGTTAATGATTCCTTGAATCCTACGGAAAATTTTCAACACCCAGTTCCCCTTGGAAAGGCTCCCTCTATGAGCACTTTGGATGCGACTGAGTTGAAGGCAGAGGCTAACAGTATGTTTTATGTGGAACGCCCTTCTTCTGGGAATGAGAAGGTCTTCAACCCCCCTCCTTGTGAGGCGACTTTTGTTGTTAAAGCTCCAAATAAATGCCCATCAACTGGGGATGCACTGGACTCCCATGCTTCTCCTAGTGTTGAATTGATGGAGCATGTGGTCCATGCTGAAGATGGAACTAGGTTGGCGGCCCAACCTCCTTTGTCTGAAGATATGGTCTCTGAATAGGGCTCCTATCATCAGATTTCCATTGCATCTTTGCCTCCCTTATCTTCCGCAGATATTGTCATTAGGGGCCTCAATCCTTCTGATTTGCCTAGCTGTTGTGTCCACCCCCAACCAATCTCCGATGAAGATCGGTTTGTTACTCTTGGCAAATTTCCCCAGGCCCCGGATGAGTTTTGTACAATTGACTCTGTCCATTATACACCCTCTACCCCTACTGAGCAGCATTACCTGGCCCCTGATAATCAGTTGGCACCTGTTGATGCTTACGGGCATCTGAGGACTCTGATTGTTAGGGGGTCACATGATCCAACTGCTACTGTGGGAGGTTTGAATGATTACCCACAATCAAGCCCTCCTGATGCGCACCTCAAAGGCTTGGACCCTGAATCTGATAAAGATAGTGAGTGAACTCCTAGTCCTATCTCTCGTCTTGCATCAAAGTATGGGTTGGTTTCGTTAAAGAATGTGGGGGCAGCCCCTACCAGCCTCAACGTTTCCTCTGCTGAGGTTTGTGTGGGTCAGGCCGTTGACTACTCCAAAGAGAAATGCTTAAGCGTCAATGAGGCGATGGCCATGGAGTGTGAATCTTGGAAGCCATCAAAATTTCGAAAAAAGAAAAAATCCAAAAAACCCAAGACATCCCCTGGCTCCTAGGCCTTTTGCTGATGGGGCTTTGCTTGGTATGTAACCAAGCTGAAAATAAATCTTATGTTGCTGGATGGGCAATCATCTTTGTGCTGTCTTTGCATGTTTTTTGGTGGTAATCTGTTGCCTTTTTGCCCTGTCCTGCCTCTCAATCTTCTCACCGGCGCCCATGGTGCCGGTCCTCCACTCGTGCTCCTGCTCTCCTCCTAAAGATTCCCTCCCCTCCACCCTTTCGCATCCAATCGCTGTTCCTACCTCGCCTTCCACTCGCACCTTCCCCCCCTCTTCTCCAATCTTCTCCTTCGCAATCATCCCCCCTTTTGCCCCTTCCGCTAGGGTTTCCGGTGTTCCTTCTTTGGTTTCCGGATATGATGAAGCTGATAGGTCCATTTGTGCGCCTTGCCCTCTCGAATCTGGTGTCGAGTCTCTCCCGGTAGAGTCTGGTGTTGAGTCTCTCCGTAAGCCGAACAACATTCCTTCTCCGTTGGCTGAGACCACAAAGACGGTTTCCCTGCCCTCGCCATCTTGGGCCTCTATTGTCTGCAAGGACTCCGAGGAAGCAGGTACACAGCTTAAATTTTTCCCTCCCCCTACCCCAAATGGCCCTATCATTGAACTTTTTCCCCCTGCTGAGGTTATTCAACAGGGTGAAGTCACGTGGTGGAATTCCCTAGTGGGTTATTTCTATGAATCCCCCCTTAATTTCTTTCTGGTCAATCATATTACCCGGAAGATTTGGGCTAAGTTCGGGATTTCTCATGTTGCTGAAATGGAAAACGGTTTCTTTCTTTTTTGTTTTGCTAATGAACATCAGATGCATGAGTGTCTGAATCATGGCCCTTGGACTTTAGCTAGACGACCTTTCTTCTTAAAGAAATGGACTCCCGACCAGGCTCTCTCCAAGGAGGACCACAAAACCTTCCCTATTTGGGCTCACCTAAAGGAGGTACCGGTGCAATTTTGGACCCCTCTGGGGCTAAGTTGGATTGCTAGCGCCATTGGGAAGCCCCTCCATATGGACCCCGCTACCGCCAAAAGAGATCGACTTCGAGTTGCGCGTATCTGCGTTGAAGTAAAGGCCACATCCGATTTGGCTGAGACTGTATGGGAGGGAGCATAGTTGGGAGGCTCTTCCCGTGGACTGTACCTGTTTTCTCTGTGAAGAGTAGCTACTGGTGCAGGAGTTCATGGTGCTCTTGATGTGAGCTGCTGTCTTGTGTTGGTGTAGTTGCTGTTTGATGCTATTGATGTCCTCTGATCTACTGCTGAGTCCCGTGTAGCATATGCGGATTAATTTTCTGCTAGCTGCTGCCCCAACAGTTGTCTTCTGATGCTGTGTGGCTTTGGATTCTGCAGGCTGGATCCAGATGGTGCATGCTGTGTGGCTAATGGTTCAGTTTATGGACCGTTGGCAAATTGGCGGTTGCAATTGCTGCCTGTGATTGGTTTAGTGGTTGCGGGTGTTTGGTTGACATTTATTTGCTTGATCATGCTGCTGATGTTTGGGGTTGGTATTGACCTGTACCCTGAATCTGGTGGCTAGGAAAATTTGGCTGCCCCTGTAGTTGGCAGATTTTGGAAGGCTGTGGGTGAATCGGATGCAGTTGCAGCCTTGCTGATGATGGCGTGCTGATCTCTCGTGGGATGAGCAAGCTGGGCCTGCTGATGCTGTACTGGCTGATGTATGGGACTTGCTGGCAGTATGCTGGACTGCTTGGTGCTGGCTGTATGCTGCTGATGCTAAAGCTGCTAAGGCTGCTCGCTGTTGGAGCTGTCGTGGCTGAAGCTGAGAAGTTGTAATACATTCAGGTGCCAAGTTGGTCGACTTACAGCCAGGTTTTGTTGACTGGGCTGCGGCTTATGCTGTTTTGATGCTGTGCCACGTGTAACAATTTTTGATTGCTGATGTGCTGAAGCTTTGGCAGTTGAATGGAGATGAGCTGTGTGGCATTGGTGTCTGCTGGCTCGCTCCTCATGGTGTCTGCTGGCTCAGTTTATGGACCGGCTGCTGCACTTTTTTTGAATGGCTTTTGCAGCACTTTGGCATATGCTTGTGTGTCAGACTAGGAGTCTTTTCAGACTTCTTTTGCTGTAATCTGTTACTTGTAGTCCTCTTAGAGGTTTTTTTGGTATTTTCTTTGTACCGTCTGCTCGGGATATGCCCTAGCTTTTAAATGTTTTAAATCCAAGTCAAGATACTTGGAGATAAAACATTAATTTTGTAATTTTTTTCTCCCTATAATCCAAAATTCTTACTTACCAAAAAAAAAGGTGTAGTTGCTGTTTGACATTGAGCTGAAGCATGTGCTGGTATTTTTGGATACCAGGGCTCTGTTCTTCTGCTGATAATGAAATGGCTGCTGTACTATTTTGGTGCAGTGGCAATTTACTGGCTGCATCCAGAGGATGGTTTGCTTATCCTGGTGAAGCTTGAGGCCCTGTGATGTAGCTGGAGCTGATTGCACTGCACTGTTAATCTATCTATCTCACTGCTTCTGGTGTTGATTTGGCTGGATATCATCATCCGGCTTGCATAGGCTCTTATGCCGATTTGGAAATCGTTTTCTCAGTTGTGCAATGCAGTTTCGCACTTGGTTTTTGCCGGAATGGAATCTCTGCTGACGTGGATTGAGCTTTCTAGGTTATGCACTCTATCTCCCGGTTTTGCCGGAATGGAATCAATGCCGGTTTCAATTCGTTTGCAGACCGGTTGGCACAGGGTCAAATGCCGGAATGGACTGTGATTATTGTGTAATCTAGTTTCTGCCCTATTTGGTCCCGGTTTGAATTTTTTTGAGGCATCAGCTAACGTGGCTTCGACGCTGGCTTGATTTCAGCCGGTTTGCGGACATGGATTTGATGCATCTGCTGCCGGTTTGGATTTGGTCCCTTAGAGGCTGTACTGTTTTTGAATGTGATGTACTGTTTTTATTTTCTATTGATTATGTAGAACGTTGGCCTCTTAGAGGCGGTTGTGTACCTTGAATGTACTAGTTGCTCGGGGTATGCCCCAGCAGATAATATTTCATCCCCAAGTCAAGATACTTGGCGATTAAACATTCAATTTGTAATTTTTTCTCCCATTAATCCAAAATACTTACTTACCAAAAAAAAAGATTTGGCTGAGCGAATCAAGGTTAATCTTGAGAGTTACCCGGGGGATTCTCAGGGAGTTGATGTAGAGATAGAATATCCGTGAAAACCTGGTCAGTGTGTTTCTAGTAAGAATGAAAGGCTCCCTAAGAGTGTTTCTAGTAAGAATGGAAGCCGGAGCAAGGTGCCCCCTCAATTCAAACCATCTGGGAATTTGATCCCTCAGGTGTCTGTGGTCAATGACCTAGGAGGAAAAAGTCCTAGGCAATATTACTTTTTTTTTGGTAAGTAAGTGATTTGGATTAAATGGAGAAAAAATTACAAGTTCGGATCTATCCCCAAATGTTATTCCGACTTAGAGATAAACCGAAATAGCTAGGGCATTCCCCGAGCATTTTAATACAACCGATGAACCCAACTAATAGATAAAAATGCTGGAATGCATGCTACACAAGCAACCACACAAAGGCAGTTGCTAAACAATGCAAAAGAAACAAAAAATGCCATCCCCAGGCCAAAACACATAATGGCAGCATCTACAGCCTAGGCAAAATCAGCGGGTCCAACCCACTTATCCCATCAACAACAAATCAGGTGGCTTCCAGGAAGCCGACATCAGCAGACTTCCAACGCACCACCCTGAACCCGAGACTGGCATCATAACTCAGCCAGCTCCAGCCGGATTCCTCCAAGCATGCCAAAGAAGCCAAGTGATCGGCAGCAGGAACAACATCGGCACCACACTTCACCACTGCCAGCATCAAGACAGTAACCGAAATCAGCACCAACCCACATCCAGTGTCAACTAGCTGCTAAGCAGAGCTCCAGTTGCTAGATCATCAGGCTGGTGAAGTATCTACTCCAACCCAAAACCACATTCTAGTCGCTGTACTATATCAACAGCCCTCCACCAGGCAGGGCCGCAGATAGAACAGCAACAGAATGACTGTCGAGGCCTTTCCAACACAGCCAGCATCACTTAAAACCAGGAGCAGTATTCAGCCTGCACCAAGTTCCACAATATCAGCAACACACCGGGCAGAATATCAGCAACAGCATCCCGATACTACCATCATAGTGCACGCGGTTCAGCAAACTAATAGCATTTACAACCCCATGCCATTTGGATAGCAAAATCCAGTTCCAAAACAATGGATAGACACCAGCACAATCAGCTACGCCAAGTCCTAAAACATGAGACAGCATCTCACAAAGAAACAAATCAGTTGCCTGCCACAGCATCATAGAGCCAGCAAACCTGCCCCACCTAATTGCATCCCAAGCAAATTGTTGCAGAGCAACAACTGCAACTTCAGGCTGTTGAAGCCAGACTAAAGCAGACCCGAAGGACTGCAACAGAAGCTCACCAAAGTAGAACAGCAAGCATACCAGCACCATATGAATTTCGGCAGCACCAGTTCCTGCAACTGAGACAGCAACCCACAACTGGCCGTGGTCAACAGACCACCGCAGTCCAAGGGTTATCAATAAGCAAACCTTCAATGCAACAACCAGAGCCCCACCGTAGCAGAAGGAACGCAGCCAATCCGAGGAACCAAGGCCAGCTCTTCAGACCACCCAAAAACACCACTAAGGCAGAGGCGCAACAGAGCAGGACAACAGTCCAAAGGAAGCGGCAGGTCCAATACGCAACGAGAGAGCCGCCGGAAGCTCCATTTATCAGCTGCCGATTTCGAATTTAGAAGGATAAAACCCCACCCACAAACAATCCGAACATGGCCCAATCGTCCACTAAGGTGAGTGAAACGAATGGAGCCAAGATCGAGACCGGAGTCTACAACCCCATTAGAATGGGGAAACCAGATCGAGGACGCAACCCTACCGAGCAAACGAGGAATCGAGCCTGAATCAGCAGAAAACAATTTCACAGCAGCGGCCGAAAGTTTAACGAACGCCGACACTTCAGAAATGAGGTCCAGAACACGAAGGCATCAAGAATTGGGAAACATTAAACGACCGGGCTGAGCAACCAGGAGGCCGGCCGAGGCCGGCTCCGGCGCCGCCCGGCCAGAGGAGGGTCACCGGAGGGGCCGGCCGAGAGGGCCGAGCGCCAGCAGTGGGCAGTTCAAAATTCAAAAACGGATTTTGAAAATGAAGAGAGAAGCGAGAGATTTTTTCCTAGGCAATATTACAGCAAATCTAAGTCTTTGGTGAAGGCTGATGGCGCTGCACCGGACTCCAATTCCTTTGCGGCCTTACTAAGCCCAGAGGCTGACACCCTGCATACCCTTTCTGAAGGGTCTGGAAAAAATGATGTAAGTCATTTCGCTGAGCCAGATCCAGGCTCCAATTTGGGTGGCGTAGAGGCTGATCCGCAATGTTTGACACCTTTTGATAAAGAGCTGGAGCCTCAGGGTGAACTTCCCTTGGATTTTGATGGCAATAGTAGAGTCCACAGATTACCTACTAGCGATCCTCCCTTACCAGAAAATGTGCAGCTGGTTGAGGTGCCCCCTAGTCCCTCCTCCACTAGCAACTCTTCAGTCACTAGAAGCTCCCATTTGCCTAGGCGGGTGGCGGTTGAGGTTCCCCATGTCCTAAATGAAAAGGACGTTGGGCCTTCAAAGAAAGCAAAGGGGGCCAAAAAGAAAACCCCCCCTCCCCCACCCCCACCCCCCATGGTTAGTGTTGCTTGTTGGAACGTTCGGGGGCTGAATGGGGCTCCCAAGATCCAAGATGTCAAGCAATTTATCTTATCCAATAAATGCGCTATTGTAGGTCTTGTGGAAACAAGGGTTAGAGAGAATAAGGCTACCCATGTCTCCAATCTGCTGATGCCTTCCTAGAATTGGGCATGGAATTACTCTGCCACCCCATCAGGTCGAATTTGGATTGGTTGGGATGATTCAGTCGTTGATTTGAGTGTTTTAACAAAAACTGCAGAAATCATGCACTGCAAAATTATTAATAAAATCAACAACCACTCCTGCTTTATTTCATTCATATATGCCTCTAACTTGGAAATTGTCAGGAGATCCCTTTGGAATGAGCTGCGCGCTATCCACCACCTAATTTCTAGCAAACCCTGGGCTGCTCTGGGAGACTTTAATGCTATTAGAGCTCATTCTGAAAACCTGGGGGGCTGCCGGCATGGAATTAGTGCCAGAGCTCTAGACAGCTGCCTCATCGACTGTGAACTTCATGATCTGAGCTTTAATGGCGCTTTCTTCACTTTGAATGATGGCAGAGATCCTGGATCTCGTATCTTCCGCAAGCTTGATAGAGTGGTGGTAAATGGTCCTTGGCTTTCGGAGATTCCCTCCTTAGCCTCCTTTCCCCCTGCTAGGCTCTCGGACCACTCCCCATGCATTCTTTCCCCTTCTATTTGGAAGCCTCATCGTGCTGGAAATTTTTGTTTCAATAACTTCCTTGCGCTCCATCCCCAATTCCTTTCCATTGTCCATAACTACTGGAGTAGCAGTGTTCAGGGTATTCCCATGTTCCAGATTGTCTCTAAACTTCGTCTTCTCAAGGACAAGCTGAAAGAATTAAACAGAAACTCGGGTAATGTTCATGAAGAGGTCGCTCACTCTAGATCACAGCTTGAGGACTTCCAGAGGATCGGTCCTCCTGCCAGCTCTCAGCTTGTGGCTAATGAAGAAGATAGGTTAAAATCTAATTATCATACAGCCTTGAGAAATGAGAGTGATTTTCTTCAGCAAAAGGCTAAGATAAGATGGATCAAGGATGGGGATCAATGTTCGAATTATTTCTTTCGATCCATTGATAGTAAGTTTAATAGAAATAGGATCCTCTCCTTGACCAAAGAGGATGGTTCTCCTACCAACAATTTGGAGGAAGTGTAGCGACTTTTTATCAATCACTTTTCTCATCTCCTGGGAATTGGCAGAGAGGGCGGGCCTTTCTCTAAGGAGAGCCTCCGTCCTTTTATCCTCAATTCTGTGCCAAATGCCCTCCGCCTGAGCCTCTGTCGCCCTGTCTCCGCCGACGAAGTCCACCGGGCATTGTTCTCGATAGACGACAATAAGGCCCCAGGTCCGGATGGCTTTTCAGCAAAATTTTTCAAAGCCGCATGGAATGAAATTGGAACGAACATTATTGAAGCTGTTCAAGACTTCGTCCTTCATGGGAAGATCTTGAAGCAGATCAATGCAACCTTGCTATGCTTAATCCCGAAGATCAAATCTCCCTCAAAGGTCTCCGACTTCCGCCCCATCGCATGCTGTAACGTCATTTATAAGATCATATCTAAGATCATCGCCGCCCGCCTTCAACCTACGCTCCCCTTCCTTGTTGGCAAATGCCAAACTACTTTCGTCTCTGGTTAGAATATTGGAGATAATATTCTGCTTGCTCAGGATTTACTCCACAAATACCACCTCAATAAGGGGGCCCCTTGTTGTGCAATAAAAGTTGACCTGATGAACGCTTTTGATTCCATCCATTGGGACTTCATTCTAGCTGTCCTTGAGCTGATGAATTTTCCTCCACAAATGGTCAATTGGATCAAGCAGTGCATTACCACCACCACGTTTTCCATTAATCTGAATGGTACGTCTGTGGGATTTTTCCGTGGGACTAAAGGCTTAGACAGGGGGACCCCCTCTCTCCCTACCTTTTTGTGTTAGGGATGGAAGTCCTGAATGGCATACTGGATAGAATGGCCAGGACTAATCCTGATTTTAAGTTCCACTGGAAATGTGATAGCTCCCGTATTGTGATGCTAGGCTTTGCTGATGATCTTCTTCTTTTCTCCAAAGCTTTTTTTTTTGGTAAGTAAGAATTTTGGATTAATGGGAAAAAAAATTTACAAAATCAATGCTTTATCTCCAAGTATTTTAACAGGGAGATAAAGCATAATAGCTAGGGCATTCCCCGAGCCACTAAGTACAACATAAGACATCAAAATGATGATACAAGAGCAAAGTCTCCTAGGGGGAATACACTCAACAAAAACGGCCAAACATGAACTCTGTCCATTTTAGAATAATAAGTCTTCTACGTAGGATGTGTCGGCGCTCCACCGTTACAGTAGGAATCCATCACTGGATCGGCAGCTCCAGTCGTAGCAACAGCCAAATCAGCAGCCAAATATCACTGCATAATTTAACTACTCAGTAAATTAGTTGTCCAGAGCAGCCAAATAATAGCCTGGAGCATCAGTACCGCAACTCTAGTGCATGTCTGGTAAGAGACCAGAACATAATACAACACATCCAGCTCTGACAACGTCGCTCTGACAAGGGGCGATTTTCAAAATTCGGTTTTGAATTTCGAATCTGCCCGGCGTCGTCCTCGACGATTCCCTGGCTTTGGCGGCGGAGCCGCCGGCCATGGCCGGCTCCCTGTATGTCCCCTCGAGCCCTCTCCTGGAATCGACTACTCTGGCTATTTCTCCCAACTCATTCCCCCCTCTGCGAAATGCTTCTCGGTGCTTACACTCAGAACCTGATGGCGCTTTCTTGGCCAAGACTAGGGATTTGGGTTGCGGCAAATCGGCTGCCCCCTCTTACCTCCCGCATGATGATCCCGGTGCCCCATCCGCTGGTACGGCTCAGCCGATTCATCCTGTGGGTGCGAATGATACTGCTGGTCTTGGACCTTCTTCTGCCAAATCCTGGTCACAAGTCGTGGCGAACAAGGGTAATTTTTCCTTTTCGCCCCTCAAATTTTTCCCTCCTCCTTTGGAGGCTGGGCTCGACACGCCACTGGTTCCCCCGGCTGAAGTTTTGGAACAAGGTACCGTCATGTGGGGGTCCACTCTGGTGGGTCTGTTCCATGATAAACCCCCTCATTTCCTGGCTGTGGATTCCATAGCCAGGAAATTGTGGGCTAGATTTGGGTTGCGGAATGTTGCTGTGAACGAAAAAGGCATCTTTTTCTTTACTTTTGACTCTGACTCTCATATGGAGGCTTGCCTGGCTAAAGGTCCGTGGGAAATCAAGAGGAATTCCATCTTCCTCAAGAGGTGGTCACCGGGTATGTCTCTGGATTCGTCATCCATCAAGTCCTTCCCCATGTGGATTTCTCTGGTCAACGTACCCATTGAATTTTGGACCCCATTAGGTTTAAGCTGGATCGCAAGTAGGATTGGTAACCCGATTCTCTGCGACCCTAGCACTGCTAGGATGAATCGCCTGCACCAAGCTAGAATTTGTATTGAGGTGGGTTCTGATGACCCCCTTCCTGGAAAAATTCCACTCTTGACTGTCTCTGACAAGATAGTGGAAGTTGAGATTGTGTACCATTCTAAGCCAGCTCATCGTAATCCTCTCAAGCATAATAGCAAAAAATGGGTCGCCAAAAGCCAAAATCAGCAACCAATTTGCTCTCAGGCTCCCGCTCATGGACCGGAGAGTCTTGCTGGAGTGGTGGTCCATCCATCTGATAATATGCTGGATGCTGAGGTATTTGTGGATGCCAGCTCCGCACATGTTAAATCCAGTGGAAAGGGGATTGTGCTGTGCCCTTTACCGGTTGATTCTGTTTCTAAGCTAGCAGAGGCGGATGTGGGCTCTAAAGGCTTATCCTCGGAAATGGAGGGCATCTTGGATCAGTTGTCATCAGCTGATAGTGTGCGGGAGGAAACTGATCCGTGGTTGGCTAAAAGCAAAACTTTTCCTGCTGGGCCAGTGCCGGAGTCCAATTCCTTCGCGGCATTAAAGTGCCCTGAGGCCGGCTGCCATTTAGACCCTTCTGCTGAGGTCTATGTACATCCTAATGCTAAAGTTGAGGCTAACACATTAGCCTTTTCATTTACTTCTGATGCTGAGATTTCCCATGAAGCGGCTGCCCTTGCCGGGCCTCTAACTGAGGCCCTTTCTGTGGGGCTTTGTGATTCGGGTTCGCAGCTGGAC
>JAODPA010001888.1:0-39992 GCA_025585075.1 Nepenthes mirabilis | reverse complement strand
CAGCAAGTTTAATGGAAACTCGGTTCTTGGTTCGTGTTCATTATTGGCCAATCATCATAGATCAAAAGTCGGAACAGTTCCACTTGCTGTCCATAATTCATATGTTTTCATATAATCTTGTTCTTTACTTCATTCATTGAAGTCCATATCATCTTATCAAAAGCCGGAGTTCATCTTTCAAAAGAAATCCGAAGTTCTTTTTTAAAGGACAAAGTCTTGTTCATTAAATTCCGAAGTTCTTTTCAAACGGAAGGCCGTAGTTCCGAAGTACATTTATTACTGTCGGAGTTCTTTTATCACAAAGTCGGAGTTCATTTCCTTTAGTCAAATCCGGAGTTCATTTTCTTTCGAAGCCGGAGTTCATTTCCTTTAGTCAAAGCCGGAGTTCGTTTTCTTTAGTCAAAGCCGGAGTTCGTTTTCTTTAGTCAAAGCCGGAGTTCGTTTTCTTTCAAAGCCGGAATTCTGAAGTCTTTTTATCAAAGCCGGATTTCTTTTCTGAAATCCGAAGTTCATAAAAATCGAAGTTCTTTATTCATAAAGGACGGAGCACATTTACATCATCATCAAAAGTCCGGAGCTCTTTAAAAGGGACGGAGTGATTTCCTTTTAAAAGGATGGAGTACTTTTTTTTTGAAAGGGACGGAGTGCTGTTTCTTAAAATAGACGGAGCATCTTTATATAAAACGGACGGAGTGCTTTTCATGGCGGAGCTCTTTTCAAAAGACGGAGTTCTTTTTATTAAGGCAGGTTTCTAAGGTCGGAGCTCTTTTCTTCAACGAAGGCCGTATTTTAAAATTCGGAGTTCTTTTAAAACCGAAGTTGTTTTTCTTCAAGGCCGGAGTTCTTTTCAAAATAAAAGGACGGAGTGCTGCAAAGGCCGGAATTCTTTTTCAAACATCAGGACGGAGTGTTTTTCATCAAATTTCCGGAGTTCTTTTTCAAACAGCAGGACGGAGTGTTTTTCATCAAATTTTCAGAGTTCTTTTTCAAACAGCAGGACGGAGTGAATTTCATAAATTTCCGGAGTTCATTTTCTTATAAGATCCGAAGCTCAAAAATACGGAGTTCAAAAGCCGGAGTTCATTTCGAAAGCCGAAGTTCTTTATATCATGAGTTGTTATCAAAGCCGGAGTAAAAAGACGGACTAAAAAGCCGAAGTTCTCTTTTGTCAAGGCCGAAGTTCCTTTCAAAATACAAGGACGGAGTACTTTGTTAAAAAGACCGGAGTTCTTTGGACGGAGTTCTTTTCCAAAAGGGACGAAGTACTTATTTCTTAAAAATGCCGGAGTTCTAAATTGTTTTCTGTAAAAACTGCCGGAGGTCTTTTATCATTAAATTCAGAGATCTTTTGACAGAAACAGAAATCAACAGTAGGAATTCTTGTTTCATTTTAAGGCCTAAACTTTCTTTTCCGTAAACATGAAGTTATCAAAATTCATAACAATCATAAACAGAATAAGTCTAT
This sequence comes from Nepenthes mirabilis, assembly GCA_025585075.1. NCBI lineage: Eukaryota > Viridiplantae > Streptophyta > Magnoliopsida > Caryophyllales > Nepenthaceae > Nepenthes > Nepenthes mirabilis. Next base: position 38,527 of record JAODPA010001888.1, on the reverse strand, counting down.
CATCATGCATAACAGAATTTCCTTTAAACATGCATTTCAGTCAACAAAAGAATACTTCATACAGAAATCATATACTTTCATAACAACATAAATAAACATGAGTTTTAGAAATAGGGGTGAGTATCTTGCCTGAGTTCTTTTCTACTTTTTCCTTAGCTTTCTGCCTTCTTCTTTAGGAGAGTTTCTAGTGGTGCCTTTTTCCTGAGGCTCTTAGGCCCTTATTTATAGCCCTAGGTTTTGGTGGCCATCATTTATGTCTTTCCTATTTTCCAAGGTGTCATTTATGATTGTTCATTTTCCAAGGGTGATCTTACATTTTCCAAGGAGGGTTATTTATGAATTTTGTTTTCCAACACATCTCGGGAACAGCCGATATTCATGGTCGCTCCTTCCCAATATTCTTCCTTATGTCCGGACTTCAGCCTTTCATCAAACAACTTACGGTCAACTATCGAGCGTTGACCGGATTTCTATCTCTACAGAAATCCGTCCTTACAGGACTGGAATTAAATCCGAACTTCTTTTTACTTCGGAAATCCGGAGTGTTTTCTTTCTAGCAAATCCGGACTTCTTTTTACTTCGGAAGTCCGGAGTGTTTTCTTTCAAGCAAATCCGAACTTCTTTTTACTTCGAGAAATCCAGACTAGGATTTTACCAATGAAATTCCGGACTTCTTCTTGTTTCGTTTTCCGGTCAACGTGCGTTGACCGGACTTGATGGTTAAAATTTTCTTATTAAAATTTTTGGGTCGTTACAAAAGATTTAGGCCTCACATTTCTCATCTCCTTATAAAAATTTTGTTCTCGAAATTTTGTTCTCGTTGTTAGTTCCTAGAGAGAGAAGCTCTCGCTTCTCTCTACTTTTTCAAATTTCACTTTGAAATTTGAACTCGTTTTCAGCGGTGCGTAGGTTTTCAAATTTTGCGCTGCCGTTTCGGGAGCCGGGCGGCACCGGAGCCGGCCATCGCCGGTCTCCTGGTTGCTCCGTCTGGTTCCCTCCCGGTATTCCGTCTCCTCATCGCTACATTTCCAGTCCTCAGTTCTAGCTACGTCGTCCTCGGCGCCCTCTGAGACTTCATCTTTGGCTGCGAGCTCAGTCCGCTACTCCCGCTTTCAGATTGGGATGATGGATTTTTCCCGTTGGCCTATCTCTTCGTCCGTTGAAGCTGATGGAGTTGTCGGGGCTGTGGCTCTGCGTCCTCTGAGGTTTCGGCGGCGTCTCATTTGCTCTCACAAGATCGATTCCTCTTCTACTTGGTCTGAATCTAGGGTTGTGCGCTTGAATCAATTCTCCCATTCAGATTGGGATGAAGTCTCTGGCTTCGCTATGGGATTCTTTCGGGTCTTTCGTCTTCGATGTCGTCTGGGCGTCTATGCCCAGTTCCAAGGATTCCTGTGATTTGGTTGCTGGCTGGATCTAGGTGCTGCTCGTTGGGCCTGGTGCATTTGAATGTCTGTGCTGCTGGCTCTGAAGTTTCTTTGCCTGTGTGTTCCACCCTGTTGGATGGATTGGGGGATGTCGTGCAACTCTAGCTTGGATCTATTAGGCGAGGTACTGAAGAGCTAGCCGTGGATCTGTTTGGATGCAAGTAACCCTTCTGATGCGGTGGAGATCCTTCAGTCTGCCGCCTTTTTGTGGAGCTTTGTTTGGTTTGCAAATGCTGTGGGTTGCTCCTTCAGTCTACTTTGAATTTCATTTTCAGCTTGAAATTCACTTTTTTAGGGTCCCTCGCCTCCGGATTTGACTGGGTTTCCATGCTTTGTCTGCCGGGGCTTAGAGTCCCTATTTTCGGTTTCCTTATGGAAGTTTCGGTTTTGGTTGTTGCTCGAATTGTGTTCCCTGGGCTGATTGCCTCTTTTGATGGGGTGAAAATGGATGTTCTGTGCTACGTTCTTTGGGTTCGAGAGCTGCGGTCTGAAGCATATAATCTAGTGCTGCTCGTTGGATCTGGCGTTGACAATCGTCCTGTGCTTTGGCTCTGAAGCCCTCTGCCTGTGTGTTCCTTCCTGTTGGACGGGTTGGGGGGTGCCGGTGCAGCTCTAGTTTGGGATTACTTGGCTGGGTTTGCTGAAGAGCTGGACGAGGCCTTGTCTGGTCGCTGGTGCTCCTTCTGTTGCGGTGTTCCCTGATCTGTTGCTTGAGAAGGGGCCTATGTTGTTGGCTTCGATGATCCTTTGTCTTTGGGTCCCTTCCAGTTGGACAGTTTGGGGGTTACCTGTGCACTCTGGCTTGGGACTTTTTGATTGCAAGTGATCTTTTGGGTAAGGTGGCGTCCCTTCTATTTGTGGCTATCTATGGAGCAATCTCTTCTTGTGTGGGTTGCTGGTTTGAGGAGTTTTCCTCTGTTCTGCTGAATGCTGTGGCTGCTCCCTGCTGTTTGCTGGTTGTGCCATTTTTTGCCCCTCCTGTTGCGGGCATTGCTACTACTTATTCTGTAGCTGCCTCCTCTGGCCTTATGGTGGATCTCGCTCTGTGCTCTAGATCTGGCGCCGTCACTGGTGCTACTGGCTTTGATGATTCTCAGCCAATGTGTTCCCTCCTCTTGGACGAGTTGGGGGTGTCAGTGCAGTTCTAGCTGGGGTCTTTCTGGTTGTGGTCTGATGAGCTGACAGTGGATTAGTTTTGGCTGCAAGTGTCCCTCTGTTGAGGTGGAGATCTTGCTGTTTGGCTATTGGTGACTGGTCTTCCCTGAAGCTATTTGAACGAAATAGTTCTCTGTGAGGCGAAGTGGTGTTGCGTCTCTTGAGGCGGACTGGCCTTGTGCCTTTCAAAAATCGGAGTGGATTTTCGCTCTTGGAAGCCGGAGTGTTTTGTGAGAAGCTTAATGGCCGGAGTGATTTAAGGCCGGAGTTGGAGTGTGCTTCTTAAAAGTCAGAGTGATTTAAGGCAGGAGTTGATTTACGCTCTTGGAAGCTGGAGTGTTTTGTGAGTAGCTTAATGGCTGGAGTGATTTAAGGCCGGAGTCCATTCGACCGAAGTGGCCTTGTGATTCTTGGAGGACGGAGTGCTTCACTCTCTCTTTCAGGACGAAGTGACTTGATAGTCCAGAGTGGCGACATGAGTCCGGAGTGCCTTTTATCTTGAGTGCGTTAAATCCGGACGGTTTTGTTGCACGGAGTGGTTTTGTGGGACGGAGTGTTTTTTGTAGTACGGAGTGGCTTTGTTGTTGGATTTTGGAGTGCCTTTTATGGCCAGAGTGACATTTTGATGCTGGAGTGCCTTTTGAGGCCGGAGTGACATTTTGTAGCCGGAGTGCCTTTTGCAAGCTATGGCGGGAGTGGATTGCGTGGAATAGCTGATCAGTTGTCTGATTGTGTGTAACATTAGATAGATTTCATATTTTGTCGTTTTTGTTGAACGTTGTCCTCCTGGAGGACTTTTTTTTTTGGTGTGTTATTTTATAATGTACCAGCTGCTCGGGGTATGCCCTAACATTTTATACTTTACTTCTAAGTCATAATAATACTTAGAAATAAAGTATAGTCTTGTGTAATTTTTTTTCCCATTAATCCAAAATACTTACTTATCAAAAAAAAAAAAAAAAAAACTAAAACAAATAGGGATATTTCTCCCAAACTTCTTCATTGTGTTCCCAAGTCTATTTCTCAACTAAATAATTCCTTCACAACTCCTTAACTAATAGGATTGTCTTTTTTCTCAATACTTGATCATTTCTATGCATAAATTTGAATCGAAACCTTAACATAAGATAAATTCTCATCAATCTATAACAGCTCAAATTTGATCACATACGAAGGATTATACATATACTTCCTGAACATAAAAACACAGAACGCATCATGTCAATCCGTCAAACTGGAGGTAAAGCCAATTTGTAGGCCACCTTTTTGACCTACTACAAAACCTCAACTTGTTTAATGAACCTCAACTTTAACCTCAAAATTCCTTCCCTAGGAAATTCGTTTAAGATACATGATCACTCACTTTAAGTCTCTAATCGAGTCTGGTGATCTATGGGTCATGGGCTGACATGCTTTTGCTATGCCACTCTAGTTAACCATCTATCTGTGTACCCAACTCCTTATACAAACTTCCCTAAAATTTCAACATAAACTTCAGATCACAATCGGAGACCATTGAAGATGGAATACTATGTAATCTTACCATCTTATTGATACACATACAGGCTAACTTATTCCCCGAATAAGTCATCCTGAACAACAAGAGATGAGCTGACTTTGTCAACTAATCTACAATCACTCGTCTCATATTTTGTCACTAGAAATTCTTCTTCTTCATATCCTAATACATTTTATTCACTTCAAGATGAATTGTATACCTTGATCTATGGGCCGCATTCAAAATTTCTTCCTTTAACTCATTAATATTTGAAACACAAATCCTATCCCAAAAATGAAGAATCCCATCTACTCCCACATTAAAATTCACCTGCTACTCATTATCCAAGTTTGCGATAATTTTCATTCAATATTTCTTATTCCTTAATCATCAATTGAGCTATCAAATATGAAGACTTATGACTTAAAGTATCGGTAATAACATGGCCTTCTCTAATTGATATTAGATTTTACAATCATAATCCTTAAACAAATCCATCGACCTACGCTGCTATATATTCAATTCCTTCTACGAAAGAAAATAATCAAACTCTTATGATCTGAATATATCACAAACTTCTCTCCATATAAATAATGCCTTCAAATCATCAACACAAAAATCACAGCCGTCAATTCCAAATCATGAGTGGGATAATTCTATTCATAGACCTTCAACTATCATGACCCATAGGCAACCACCCGGTTACGCTATATCAATACAGAATCGAAATCTTTTTTAGAAGTATCACAAAATACTACAAAACCTCCGGATCCATCAAGGATAGACAAAATCAGTGCTGACGTCAATCTATTCTTCCACTTTTGAAAACTCTTCTCACAATCATCATCCCAACTAAATACAGTTTTCTTCTGTACTAAGTGCTTCAATAGCATTACAATCCTCAAAAAGTTCTCAATAAATCACTTATAATATCTGACTAGACCTAAGAAATTACACACTTCTATTCCAGTGATGACCCCACTTATCCTAACCAAAAATTGGTATGGTTCCGGCTGTAAAACGGCCATCAAACTAATGCAAACCTATATAAAAATTTCTATACAATACATATATCTCAACAACAAATATACATAGGATCCAAAAAGCCACAACTTGATTCATGGCACTAACGTTGTAACTCCGGTTACAACGTCGGCTCAGATAAGACACCACTAGGTATCTAAACAAACTATAAAAACCTACAAAAGCATATACATCAATCAAAATACACCGAAAACTAAACTTCCTATACATCATCAACATATAAATATATCAATATACATATCCATGTCAAAATAATAGAAAATACTCCATACAAGGGTAGAAAGTATCAACAACGAATTTCCCAAAATAATCCTCCAAGGTCTTCAACCTAGCCAACTTTGAATCCTCACTCCACTTCATCAGGCATGAACTTGTGCTTATTTGAAGAAAAAAAAACAGCAAAGAATGAGTCAAATCCTCAACAAGATACAATATAATCATGAACAATAAACTTTACATTTAAAATAAAACAAAGGAAAGATATAGGAGTATAATATGAATGCATAAATATGAAATATAAACTAATACCTTTTCAGAACACATTTATCTTTCGTATTTTATTTCTGATCCTTTTAGGTTCTAAAATATGTAGAAAGTTTTTTACTTTGTGGACCAGGGCTAATAGACCTTATCAACTAATGGAGTAACCGAGCGAGGAATGGAATGTGTATGCATCCACACATTCTAAGGCACTACCCACAATACCTCAAACTTTAATGTCTCGTGGTAGACGGTATACCTTTCACCAGATATATAGGGCCAAATAACAAACATACCACCATAGCATCTTCCGTGGTCTAGGAGCATTCCTTGGTCTTCCACTATAATATCCTATGGCATGCCAGAGAATACTATCCTTTGAAATATAAATTCTTAGTCCAGATTCATAATTACTTATTCTTAAGAGAATGTTCCATCATAAATGTATACAAAATTCTCACTCCCTGGAGAACGAATTATCAGACATAATAAATTGTGGAGTTCCCTTCAAATACTTTGCATAATTTACATAATTCTTTGATACGAATACAGATATTATTTTCTTATAAGTTCAAGTCTTCATATGACTTTAATTATATGCATAAATCAACATAAAGTTTAGGACATGTAAGAAATTCTTACCACAGTGAGCCAAATATAACTTTAAAACTTTCGAACAATAAATCCTTTTCCAAATGCATACAATGTAATTTTTGAAGTATATACAAGATAACATATTTAATATACATGCGAATAAATATCACATTTATGTTTGTTAATATTTTCAAAACATGTAAAATTAATAAATATAAAATATATGTGAATAAATGCCAAATAATCAGAGTACTCACATCCATCAAGTTAGGATTTTAAGTTTTTAAGGTAAAATCATGCAGAAATCTCAAATAAATCAGGTAAAAGTCAAGGGGCGCAAGTTACGATTTTCACGTTCGATATATCGTACAAATCCTACAAATTGGACATGAAATCGAAGTATATACATGCTTAATACATATGTTTCATAAAATATAAATTTAAACCGCTATCGGAATGAGGATACTCGAAAAAACGGAACAAAATTGCAAAGAAATGAGAGAAAAGTATATGAGTGCACTTGTCTCGACCTAATCTATTACTTTTCTAACTAGCTCTAAGGTGGAATCGGACTCAGGAACCGTGATCTCTTCCTTCTCTCTCTTCTCCTTCGCGTTCTCTCTCCCTCTATCGTTGGAATACCAAAAATGATGCACGAAGTAACCCTCGTGGGTTTTATATTGCGAGTGCCAGCCCGGCATGCAGCTGGCGGGCTGCACCTAGATCAAGCGCCTGTCATAGGTGTTTGAGCACCGACAGGCATAGGTCCCTTGGATCGAGTGACCGACAGGTGTCCCCCATCGAAACCTTCTACCACTTCCGGAACTTAATTTTTCTACATGTATTAAATTTAATCTTGATTATATTACCTTGATTACTCCAAATTATAATATTATGAGAATCAAAACCTCACAACTCTCCCCAACTTAAAAAATTCCATCATCAAAATTAATGAATCCTAGAATTCAAACGAATATACATACCTCGAAATAAATGAGTATACTTGTCTCGAATCTCATTCTCCCTCTCCCACGTCACTTCCTCGCGGGAGTGATTCTTCCACAAAACCTTCACGAGAGGAATAGTCTTCGAGCACAAAATCTAATCCTTCCAATCCAGAATCCGAACTAGCTCCTCTAAATAGGACAAATCTTCTTGGATAACCAAGAGGCCATAATCGATAATGTGCGACGGATCATGAACAAACTTCCTCAACATTGAGACATGGAAGACATTATGCACATCGGCCAAATTCGGCAGTATCACCTGTAATGTCCCAATTTTCAAACATGGTAATAAAGGTCATATAATAGTCATACAATTAAGATTGTGCTTAATTTGTGTGAAAAATATTAAGTTATGAAGAAGTTATTATAATGGCCGAGAAGTTAATATCTGCTAGGTACAAGAAAGTTCACCGACATATTTCATAGTTGACCGAATTGTTAACCGGATAAGAAGAAGAATCCAGTCAACATAGTTAACTGGCCGGAATGGCAAGACTTTCGAAGACAGTTTTCAGAGACAATTTTTCAGAGATAATAAATCCAGAGGCAGTTTTCGAAGACGATTTTCCTGAGACGAATAATCCGGAGACGGTTTCTAGAGATGATTTTTCAGAGACAATAAATCCGGAGATAGTTTCCGACAATTTTTCTGAGACGATTTTCCTGAGACGGATAATTCGAAGATGATTTTCCTAAGACGGATAATCTAGAGATGGTTTCCAAAGACGATAGACAGATTATCCAGAGACGGTTTCTGGAGATGATTTTTTGGGAACGATAAATTGGAGACAGTTTCCGGAGATGATTTTCCAAAAACGATAGTCACAAGACAATTTTCAAAGAAGAATTTCGGAGACGATTTCTAGAGAGGGACTTAGAGGGGATTTCCAGAGATAATTCTAGAGAGGAATTCCAGAGAGGATATCTGGAGAGGATTTTCGAAAAGGAATTTAGAGAGGATTTCTAAAGAGGATTTTCGGAGAGAAATTTTTGAGAGGATTTCCAAAGAGGAACTTAGCGATGAATTCCGGAGAGGATTTTCGGAGAGGAATTCAGAGATGATTTTTCGGATAGGAAATTGGAATAAACGTTGTGGAATAAAAGAGTTTACTAGACCAACATAGTTGACCGGATTGACTTATTGGCCGATTTTAATTAGAGTCTGACTGGCCAAATTGGGTGACCTGCTTTCACCTACTCTGTTGACCTTCTAGAAAGGAAAGTGGATTAAGTAAGAAAATAAGTACGAAATAGTTAACTTGCCACCACCTACTACCACCAATCCTAATGTCTATAAATATTGAGTTTGAGGATTTGGATAGAAGTTAAGCAATTTGTGAGTAAAACACGAGGGAAATAAGAACTTCAGGCCAAATCTAAGTAAGAAAGTTTACTTACCAAAAAAACAATCTAAGTAAGGAAGTTCATAAATCAGATTCCACGCAAGTGTACAAGTATTTTAAATTCACATTAAGCATTATTGTTTTTATGCTCTTCTTGGTTAAGTTCTACGTGAAATATATCATGATGATGGCCTTCCCATGTTTTTGAAGGAGTTTTACATTTAGCGCATGACTGATGTTTTGCGTATGTGATTTTGTTCCATGATTTATGCTCAAATGATGTTAGAATTTCTTTTGCTTATTAAGATCGGTTTATGGTAAAAAGGATTGGCAAGCTTAAGCTATGTGCATGAGAGGTTATCTGCATGTCCAATTTCAGCCAGAAATCAGCAAATAATTAATGAGTTTGCATGTTGCATGTTGTTACTAAATATGAATGTAAGCATGTCTTTAAAGGTCTCTAGACTTTTGCTCATTAAGATCTTCAGAATTTTAGAAACTCAGAATTTGAAGAAATGAATTTTGATGACCGAGTAGCTATAAGCCTAAAATATAGCTGTTTCTAATCATGATAGTTGAGTAGCTGCAAGCCTAAAATGTATCCGTTTTCAAATCATGATGACCGAGTAGCTGCAGGCCTAAAATGTAGCCATTTCTGAACCACGATGGCCGAATGGCTACAGACTTAAAATGTAGCCAGTTTTAAGAGCAGAAAAGTTTAATTTCGAGCTTAAGTTTTGATTTGGCAGTTTGTCTTCATGAATTTACCTCCGGCCAATTTTTGTTTCTGCATGCAGGATATTTTCCTCTGGTTTTGTTGACTTCGTCTTAAAGCTATAACTATGCATGTTTTTGCTTAATGGTACATTGCTGAGAAATTACTCACTCCTTGATATTTTCTAACCTTTAGAGGAATAAGAATTTATGACGGATGAAAAGGAATAGAGCTGGGCAAACTAGCTAGACTAGATGATCGTGCTGGAATGATGCAGCAAAATTATGAGCGGACTTGATGTATTTTGAGATGTTTTGGAAATTTTCGTATTATGGGCTTGCTATGTAAATAAAACGAGTATTTAGACGCTTTCATAAAATTTTATGGTTTGTGAAATTTAGTCTTTAGTGGCATCTCACTTGTCTTCTGTTCCGTGTTATAGCCGACCGACCTAGTTTTCTGGCCAGTCAAGATAATGTTGACCAAGAACTTTGGCTGGCCAACTTGGGGGCCAACTTTAGAAGTTTGGCCATTGATCCTATGTCAGAACAAAAGAGAAAAGAAAAAGTGAAGATAGGAAATAAAAATGTGAAATCTTAAGTGTTATGTATATATATATATATATGCCTTGTAGAAAGTATGTGGTCCTTGGTATTATGTATGTATGTGTGTATGTATGATCGTTGACGGTGGTCATGGGGATTTAGAACCCATTCTGTCACAGCACCAACCAGTACGCTACTTCTCCAAGTCTCTCCAAAATTTTGAAGGGTCCCATAAATTACGGCTTCAACTTTCCTTTAACACCAAATCTAGAGATCCCTTTCCACGGTGACACTTTGAGGAAAACAAAATCGCCAACCTCAAACCTGAGCTCGGATCTCTTCCGGTTAGCATAACTCTTCTACCGACTCTGAACCATATTCAATTTCTCAGAAATCACCACAATCTTCTCCGATGTCTTCTGAATCACATTTGGACCCAAAAGACTTCTATCTCTTGTCTCCTCCCAATGGACAGGAGCTCAGTATTTCCTACCATACAATGCCTTAAAAGGGGCCATGCCATATTTGCCTGGAAACTATTGTTATATGCGAATTCAGCTAATACCAGGTGATCATCCCAATTTCCCTTCAACTCCATCACAGAGGCTCTAAGAATTCCTTTAATATATAGATAGTTCGCTCAGTTGGCCATCTATCTAAGGGTAATACTTTTTTTTTTGGTAAGTAAATTGTATTAAAAAGAAGATTTATACAACCTATGATTTAACTCAAAGTGTTTTTCCGACTTGGAATAAAATCATAAATGTGAGGGCTAACCCCGAACACCAAATTAAAAACCAAAAGAACAAGTCCTACAAAAGGACACCATTCATCAAAAGAAAAACAGCACAAACCAAACATTCAGCACGGTTATCAATAAACTTAGGCTCGGTTGTGTCTTCAAAAACTAAACATTCACCCCGATCATTACTTTAGCATGAGTATGCCGGCATGTACCAGCAGGATCAGCATCACCAGCCACCAGCATGCCATCATTTCCCCTCGGCCTGATAGCAGGCTTACACGCATAGCATCAGCTCTTCATATTGAGCAACCACACACTGCAAACTGCAAACCACGTAAGCTTCAAGACAAGGGCAGCATCCACCAAAAGCACCTTGGACATTTGGCACCACCTCAGCAATTGGCATCACTGTACGACTCATCTCGAACAAAAAGGCCATCTCGGCCATAAAGGACCCCAGTTTTGTTCCATTGCCTCTCATCTAACAACAGGACACCCCGGTCATGGCTTAAGCACTCCACAGACAGTTGGCATCATCATAATCATTGGCAAACATCTGAGCAATAAGCCGTAGCAAATGGATTCAGCTCCATCAACTACATCATGCTAATTCATGGCTGGAGCATATTACAGCATGGACAGGGAGCTTTCTTTCTGTCAACTATAGAATGCTTTAGCGTACACCACAGCATCTATGCAGACTTTTGAGCCAAGCCCAATGCTTAGATTGCAGCTCTGAGGGTAATACGCTATGCTGAATTTTAAGTTCATCTCTAATTCTCGATGCAAATTCTCCCAAAACTTAGAGACGAAATATGGATCATGATCGAACAAAATAGATACTAGCACTCCATGTAGTCTAACAATCTCATTGATATACAACTACGCCAAACGATCACGAGAGTATATCGTTCAAATGGCTAAGAAATGAACCGATTTTGTTAGTCGATCCACAATGACCCAAATCGTATCATGATTCTTTGGGGTCTTAGGCAATCCCATAACAAAATCCATAGAAATGTCCTCCCATTTTCAACTCGGAATGGGGAAAGGCTGCAATAATCCCAAGGGCTTCCTCCTCTTAGCCTTTAGTTGCTAACAAATAAGGCATCCTCCAACAAAAGCAGCACTCTCCCTTCGCATATTCATCCACTATATTATCTTCTTCAGGTCCAGATAACATATTCTTTAAATTTTAAGATGTAACTGTGATTCTAAAATATGATTAGGATTATGAGGTAATTTTAGTCTGAAAAGTCTCATAGGAATATATTGTAGAACTTCTAAGATGTTCTGAAACTCTGTGAAGGATCTCTGATTAAGGTTTAGTCTGAAAAGTCCCATAAGAATGCTCTGTTAATCTTCTGGGGTATTCTGAAGTTTTCTGAAGGATTACCGAATAAGGTTTAACTGGCTGACTAAAATACGATAAGTTAAGGGTTAAAGAATAAAAACAAATGTATGGATTTCAAGATGGAAATGCTAATTAGAGGTTTATCTGACAAATTACACTTGAGGAAATAATCTGAAACTGCATCGTTAAGTCACAGAGAAGCTCTGAAACTGACTGAAGGTTTAATCGTATGATTTAGAAAGGTTTTAGTGGTCAGGAGAATTTATGGCTAAGGAAATAAGGATAAAAATATCCTCTATTAAGTAAATCATAGAATTCCGGTATAGCTAGTTCATGACCTTATCCTTAGGTTACTGCATCAAAATACTAAATAATAGGCATCAGAACTACACTGAACAATAGCTAATTAAACTAAAGAAACTATCCTGCCCTCGGGAGATAAAGTATGGAGGGTATATAAGGAACTAAACTGAACAGAAATCATCCTATCTTCGGAATGTAAAGTATGGAATGTATGTATAGATTAAAATTAGCAGAAATCATCCTACCCTCGGGATGTAAAATATGGAGAGTATGTACAAATTAAAGTGTACATATTATTCAAATTTTAATGCATTTAATTACTTACTAAAAAAAAGTGAACAGAAATCATTCTACCACCCTCGGGATGTAAAGTATGGAGGGTATGTAAAGACTAAAGTGAACAAAACCATCCTACCTTTAGGATATAAAGTATGGAGGGTATGTAAATGATTAAACTGAATAAAAACCATTCTGCCCTCGAGATGTAAAGTATGAAGGATAATAGATTTAAAAGGAAACTGAATGTTCGAAAATATGGATTTTGAACCAAGAACTAGGTTACAGTTCTGAAATATGGATTCTAAACCGAGCATTAGGTTAATGTTGTGATATATGGATTCTGAATCGAGAACTAGGATAAAATTCTGATATATGGACTCTAAATCGAGAACTAGGTTAAAGTTTTGATATATGGATTCTGAATCGAGAACTAGGTTAAAGTTTTGATATATGGACTCTGAAATGAGAACTAGGTTAAAATTCTAATATATGGATTCTGAATCGAGAACTAGGTTAAGATTCTAATATATGGACTCTGAATTGAGAACTCGGTTCAGGTTCTAAAATATAAACTCCGAATCGAATTCTGAATAAAAAACTAAGGATTTGAAATCATAAATTTTCTGGTATTCTATATCGCAATAGGTTTTCTGGTATTCTATATCGCAATGGTTTTTTGGTATTCTGTATCGCAATAGGTTTTCTGATATTCTGTATCACAATAGGTCTTCTAGTACTCTGCATCGTAATAAGTTTTCTGGTACTTTTTTTTGTAAGTAATTAAATTAGATTAAAATAAAACAAATTTACAAACTCTATTCTAACTCCCAGTGTTTTGCCGACTTAGAGTTAGAATAGAACCACTAGGGTATACCCCGAGCACACCGAGAAGGATTCTTGAAAATACAAAGCAGGTACATTAAAAGTAGAAAAGTCGGCCAAAACGTCAGCCTTCTAGCCCAACTAAAGCCGCATTAAAGAAGAAAGAACTCGAGCACTCATCCATCCTTAAGGACCCAAATCTGCCAAACAACCCAACCGGGCACATGTGAGGAAAAGGACCGGAGTGCCCAGCAAAGCTACACGTCCACGTTAGTCAAGACCGGCAGCCAAAAAAAACAGGTCAAAGTATTTCGTCTTAGCGAGAGATAGCAGTCCGAAAAAAACAATCCAAGCCAGAAACGAGTGAGAAAAAATCGGTAAGGCCAACAGTGACAAACCGTCCCCGTCAGCCAAGCCCGGCACCCACGCAGTCTTGCAGACTAGTCGGATGAATCCATACTTCCAAACGAGCCTCTAGGCCATGTCAGCACACGTCCATTCCGAGATACAAAGGGAGAGAGACTCCTAGTGAGGGATATCAAACTGGCAAGCACTACAGCAACATCCCCATCTAAGTGAAACAACAAACGTCACCAGATGACTCATAGATGCTAGTCCACGTCAGCCAGGCCTTCTACCAACATAATCGGGAGCATTGAGTGGAAAAAAAACAGCCCAAAGGAACCACTATGTCCAAGTCAGTTGGCTTCCTATTTCAGGATAATGGAGCGATCCCACCCACACCCAGCAATTACATCAGCATCCACTTCAAGGCCATAAAGTAAACTCTGCCGTTGACTTAAGGCGCTCATCCACGTCATAAGGCCCAAGGGAAGCAAGTTGTCCATGGCAGCACAACCGGCCACCCTTTTTGAACGAAGCGGATCATTAATAAACAGACATGGCAACAAACAAGGCCACGTCAGCCAGGCCTGAGTGAGGACAGAGACCATAAAGCCCACGTTAGCCCAACACGATTTTTTTTTAAATGCCACGTCAGCCCAAATAGCCAACCAACGAAGCAGACGACAGCGCATACTACAATCCAGCAACAGAGCATACCGCCCAAACACCATGAGGAGGGCAATGCATGTCCACGTCAGCTCAACGAGGTTAAACATCCTTTTTTTTATAAATGCCACGTCAGCCCAACCAGCCAACCAACAAAGCGGACGATAGCGCATACTTCAATTCGACAACAGAGCATACCGCCCAAACACCATGGGGAGGGCAATGCAAGTCCACGTCAGCCCAAAAAGGTTACACAACATTTATTTGTTTATTTATTTTATAACTTAGCCATGCCCGAAAGATGCAAAGCCCCACACCTTTCACGATAGCCCACCCAGCTAAAAGTTAGCCTTTTTAGCAAAGGCAAGTGTATCGTACAACACCATGTGGAGGGCGAACAAGCAAACCGCCCATCCTCAGCACAATCAAAGTGACCCCGTCAGCAATACCAGTGGGAGGTAACGAGAAGCACCCGCCCCATGCAGCAACCGGACTTGATCTGAGGCCAATTTAACTGCCCAAATTGTAACGTCCCCGGCGCATCCGCATGTAGATATTGTCCGCTTTGGCTCGGGAGAACTTCGCGGCATCTCTAAGCCTACAGGGCGCAGCCTGGGAGAGTTTCACGGCATCTCCAAGCCTACAGGCCTCACTGTTTTGTCCCTGGCAGACGGCCTAAGCCGCCCCCAAAACGCGTCTACAAGGGGGGAGGTGTCCATGCCCTTATAAGGACACTTCGTTTCCCTCCCCAAATCTAATGTGGGACCTTACAGTCCACCCCCTTAGGGACCCAGCGTCCTCGCTAGCACACTGGACCTGATCCCGGCTCTAATACTATTTGTAATGTCCCCGGTTCATCCGCATGTAGATATTATCCGCTTTGGCCCGATAGAACTTCGCGGCGTCTCCAAGCCTATAGGGCGCAGCCTGGGAGAGTTTCACGGCATCTCCAAGCCTACAGGCCTCACGGTTTTGTCCCTGGCAGACGGCCTAAGCTGCCCCTAAAACGCGTCTACAAGGGGGGAGGTGTCCATGCCCTTATAAGGACACTTCATTCCCCTTCCCCAATCAAATGTGGGACCTTACACAAATAGCGTTGATCACCAACCAACCTCCTGTTCAAAAGAGGGATGCACCATCTAGTCAGAATAGATATGTAGCTATGCATCCTGTCAACTGGAGTATTTGCTAGCTTGCACTGAACCGCAGAAGAGATTTGATTGATCAATTGAGATTCAGATTGAGGCAGCAATTTTTTGAAGGTGCGATTGTTTATTTCTTTCCAAATATAGTGAATAGAGGTTGTAAGAGTGTGGCGGAAAGAGAGTTTTTTTTTTGGTAAGTAAGTTTAATGAATTAAATGAAATAAAAATTACAAAAACGATGTTCTAACTCCAAGTGTTTTGCCAACTTAGATTTAGAACGAGTTAGGGCATACCCGGAGCATCACCATGAACATAATCATGAACCGATTAACAGAAAATTGAAAAAAACCTCACCTAGGTGAAATTTATCAAAATTGACCGAAAGCTACCCGGCCCTATAACAAAACAAACTTAAAAAAAATCAACAAGAAGAGCATAAATGCCACCGGAGTAGCAACATAATGGGAACTCCGGCCCACTGCTCCATATTTGTTCCGGGTAGCCCTAGAGTAGCGACCACCAGAGGAACCATAAATGCCACCAATTCAGAGGCAGCAGCAAAACAGTGGGCCAGCCACTCCCAGCACCCACCATCAACACTTGCAGCACAAACTGCAAGAGCCTCATACGCAGGCAGCCAACATCATCTGCAAATTGCCCATCCCATTATCAACAGGAAGGAGGAGACTAATACTCCAGCACAGGAAATCAGTTATGAATTCAACATAGCATCAAAGGCACCAGCCATACAGCCACGCAACTTCAGACCGGCACTGAGCAGGCATATATAGACTGCATCCGAAAATTGGGGGAGCAGCATCAACTGGACAACTGATATCCCACATAGTGGCAGAACTGCTATCAACATCCAAGGCCAGCAAACAGGCCAGCGGTAGCCCAATCCATTATCAGCAAATTGGCAATCAGGCATTACATAGAAGGAGCTCAGCACAGACAGGAGCATCATAATGGGTACAGTTGTTACCCATATCCAGATTCAACAGATCCAGCAGTTGTACCCAACATCAGCCAATACCCAATCCACCCACTGCAACAGCTATGGCAGAGTACAAAACCCAGGTCCATTCGTCCAGGGCCAGCAGCTGCTCCGAGTAGGCGACAAGCAGCAAGGTGCCACCACAATTTGGTAGCCTCATCAACCAAACCGGGAGAAATGCTACAGTTGCAACCCACTTCTCAGCATCAGAAGCATATCATCCAAGTAGATACAAGCAGACACAAGCCAGCGGTAGCCCAATAGCATAAGGAGAGTATCTGCAACTCCATCAAAATCTTGAGCACCGAAGCAAAATGGAGCAGTCATCCATTCCAACAACTGCTATCCCCGGACACTAGAGACATCAGTTCCAATAGCATAACCTTTATCGTGGAAGCAATCAAACTTCACAATTACAATAGAGAGAACCGGCCAAACCGACCCAATGTCCTTACAGCATAAGGGCCAATGACCACTACCAACTATTGAAAATCAGCAGGGCTCCATCACCACATAGGCCCTCAAGAAGCCATACGGCAGAATCTTCAAACAAACAGAGAAGGGGAAGATCACCCATCAGCAACTGGCCAATAACCAGGCAAAATGCTGCGCTAATAATTGCATCAGCAGGAGAGCCTACAAATGCATCAGCAAGAGTACACCAAAGAGCTGCACATACATATACAAATGATCTGCATTCCCTCAAACTGCTGCACATCAGCATCAGTAGCAAGTCCCATACCGCCTCAGCAATAGCAAGACACACTGAAGACCAAAAGTTCGACACAACACCAAACCAAGTTCAGTAGCGAAACAACAAGAGAGCCCGCCACTTGCTGCAATGCAGAACAAAGACAGAAACAGCAAAGCCATAAGCTCCAAGAGCTGCACCCACCAGCTTCAGCAAGGGCCAAAGAGTCAATTTTGGCAATCCAGCTTCAGCATCCATTGGCGGGAAGGAGCAATTTCAGTTAAAATTAACCCCATGAGCTGTAGCCACACTAAGAAAGCCTTAAAATAAACTCCCCAGCCAATACAACAACAGACAACTTCAACCCATTCAGCATCACCAAACCTTCACAATCGACAATAAAAAAAAGGCAGAATCTAGGCCCGAGCCTAGCAATAAAGCAGTAATTCTCATCAAGCGCTATAACAGGAGCATAAATGCAGCTCAGCCAACACCAGCACCAAACCAAAGAATCAGATACTAGGATTCAGCTCATCTGCACTGCAAAGCGGCGAAAAGAGAGTGCTTTAAGGTTTTTGCCTTTCCACATGTAAGCAGCCCACATAATGTTGGAATGCCAATCAGGATAAAGCCAGCTCATCCCAGCCTTACGCAGCATCATCCGCCAAATGGCCGAAGTGAATGGGCACGCAAAAAAGAGGTGGTCATGAATTTCAGTTCCGATGGAACACAGGATACAGGATGCTGGTTGTTGGATGAAAGTGCTCACTTGATCTAGAGTGCTAAGTCTTTAGCTAATGGCCAGCCACAGAATAAAGGCATGTGCCGGAGTGTACTTCGGACCCCAGACAAGGATCAACCAAGCCACCTTTTCTTTAGCCTCTTGAAAAAGCCCACAAGAAGATTTAGTCAAGAAAACCCCGTTACTGTCAACACACCAATTAGCCGGAGTGTTCTCTTGCCTACATGCATGAATTTTTCACATCCCTTTTTAAGTTCTCTTCTGAAAGCATGTGTATGTTATGTATATGTGTAAAACTGTATATTTTCACTACTTTGGGTACACTTGCTGAGCTGTTAAGCTCACTTCTTGCTTTCTATTCTCCCCTCCAGATAAGAAAAAGTTTGAAAGGATCGAAATCAAATCTAACTAGAAGAAAGGAAAGCTCGTAAGTTTTGAAGACCCTGAAGGACTTCGGTGAATCGAAGGATTCTAGATTCTTGTAGCTAGCATTTTAAATAAATATTGTGTATTATGATAGTATGAAATGATGCTACATTGTGATGATAGTATGATGAATGTTTTGTTATTGCTTCTGTAAGGATTCTGTTTAGGATATAGATGCTTTCACTATTCTATTCTTTAGATTTTGTACAGGTCCTAAATGACCTCTCTCTTATGGATTCTGGTATAGTAGTTAGAATTGTTGAAATAAAGCCATGGATAGCATTTGTGATCCTGTATTGTGTGTGTTGTAGGGTGAATTGTGGTATTGGATTAGATGTGTGATTATATAGATTGTTTAATACAAGTTGTGTTTTTTATTTTAATCTAGGTGCAAAGAAAACTCTGCGCAAATTTCTACAGAAGTTAAATATTAAATTTATGGACTTTATTCTATATGCATCTGACGGAGGGTCCTATAAGAATTAGGATCCGTTCCGTCACACAGGGAATACTATCCTGTGAAATATAAATTCTTGATCCAGATTCATAATTACTTATTCTTAAGGAAAAGTTCTACCATAAACATATATAAATTTCACACTCCCTGGAGAACGAATCATTGGACAAATAAATTGTCAAATTTCCTTTAAATACTTTGTATAATTTGCATAATTCTTTGATATGAATACAGATAGTTATTTTCATATAAGTTCAAGTCTTTACGTGCATTTAATTATATGCAAAAATCAATATAAAACTTGGGATATGTAAGAAATTCTTTCTAGAATGAGCCAAACATAACTTTAGAACTTTCGGATAATAAATTCCTTCATAAATGCATATAGTGTAATTTCCAGAGCAAATACAAGATAACAATTTAATGTACATGCAAATAAATATCACCATTTATTTCCGACAATATTTTTGAAACACCTAAAATTAACAAATAAAAAATATATGTGAATAAATACCAAATAATTAGAGTACTCATGTCCATAAAGCTAAGGTTTATCATACATAAATCTCAAGTAAATCGAGTAAAAGTCAAGGGGTCACAAGTTAGGGTTTTCATGTGCAAAATGTGATGTACCGATTTTCAAATATCGTAATTACAGGTAATTAAATTAATATAACCAAAAATTAGGCTTAATATAGATGGAAACCTAAGCGCCAGAGGCGGATTCAGGCAGCTGCCTGCTTGGTGCCAATTCAAGCAGAAGGCACGCCGGCTATGCGTTCGAGCACTGGACTATTTAAAAGCACGTCAGGATTTCTTTTCCATTACTTTCCTAGCATTTTGAGAAATAAGGGAGAGAGAGAGAATGAAGGAGTAGAGAGAGGAAATGGAGATAAAAGCCTTCAAGTTCAAATCCGACTTAGAGCTAGTTAGAAAAGTGATAGATTAGATCGTGGTAAGTGCACTCATACCTTTGTCATTTCACATTGTTCATTCGATCCCCTTAGGTATTTTAGTCCCGATACCCATCCATGCTTTTATTTTCATGTTACCCATGACTTGAACATGCATATATTTTGATTGCATGTCCGTTTTCTTAGTTTTGAACGGATTTCACACCGAAACCCTAACCCTGCGCTTGGCTGTCTTCACACTTCGATTTTTGGGGCTTTTGCATAAATTGGCTATAGAATATCATTACTCATACCTTGTATATGTTAGTTTATCAATTGTATATCCAATTTGGTAGTTTTATGTGAAATTACATTCACCAAAATCCTAACCCACGCCTGGACTTCGTTTTACAAATTATTTTGAATTTTATATATGAATTAGCTTTAGATAATGAAAACCGATGTCTTGAATGTGGATATTCACCGATTGTGTATCCGATTTTCTATGTTTAGTATGATTTTGTACATACGGCACCCTAACTTTTTTTTGGTAAGTAATTAAATTGTATTAAAAAGAAAAAATTATATAACCTATAATTTATCTCCAAGTGTTTTTTCGATTTGAAATTAAATCATAGACGCGATGGCATACACCGATCACCTAATAATATAACAAAAAATAAGTCCTGCAAAAGGACAAAATTTGTCTAAAGAAATCCAGCACAAACTTATTATTTAGCAAGTTTACAGTAGACGTAATCTAAGAGCATGCTACACACCATGAATGGCAGAGAACCATTGTTTCATCCTGCATCTGCCTGCATGCTTCAATAGTTTCAGCATCAGCCAGCAGGCCATCAGTTTCCTTCGGGCATTCTGCAATCAGCAACCATGTTAGCTTCAAATCTAATGCAGCTTCACAACTGCTTCTCATTTGATGGCAGCCACCTCAGCCATTTGGCATCTCGGTGCTATACTGACTGTATAAATAATACTCATCTCGGACAAAGCCATTTCGGCCATAAGGGACCTCGGTATCATTCCTTTGCATCTCGGGCAATGAAGACCAGAACACCCAAGCCATGGCTATCACGATTCCGAAGTCTACCTACCATTGGGTCACACCTAACCTTGCCGGCATCTTCAGGTACAACATGCTACATGTGAGGCAAGCCAACACCACAAAACTGGACTACGATCCAAAGCAGCTCATCCATATGCTTACCTCTTAGCAGAAAGACCACAGACCAGAACTAGGTCACGGCACTTGCACACAAAGGGCAGTATGAACCGCCCATATCAAATGCAGAAACACTGGCCAAAGCACTGACTATAGACGTTGCTGCAGCACCTCACCGCTAGCAGGGCTTCAGTACAGTCTTTGGACAGCTCTTAAGCCAGCTCATGCTCCAACAGAATCAACTAGCAGAACCCAAGAAACACGAGTACTTACCACCCTGGCCAATAAGGACCTCGGTCACTATCTTCTCAACCCGGTGCAAACATCTCGACAAAAGGAATCTTGGCCAAAATAGAAGAAAACTTCAGCACAACACAGCTACAGCATACCCCGGACAATAGCAACATCTCAGTCATTTACCAGACGCAGCCTTGGTCAAGCAGACATCCCGGCTAAAAGCGAATTCCAGCCATAAGCACTATAGAAAAAGCCATGGTCAATTGCTCATGTCATCCCTTGGTAAAGGTATATTAACCAAGCCAGTATAATGCAGAGAGCACCTCTAAAATCATCACTTCCCAGTACATATGGGACCCTAACACCTACACTGATATTGTTCACCTGAGCCATTTTGGTATTTTTCCATGATTTTGTTTTATTTAATTGACATTTAAATTATGTATAGTTTTTTGTGCTCAATCTTATATTCCAGAAATACCATTGTGAGCCGTTTGTGAAGTAATTATCGTCGAAAAGCTCTAAAGTTACGTTTGTCCTGACGTGTTATGGATTTCCTAATTGTTCCAAAGAATCATGTTAAATTATGCATATGTTTAAAGTAATGTAAAGACTTAAGTCCACAAGGAACGATTATCTGTATCTATATATAAGAATTACGTAAAATATGTTAGTATACGAAGGGAATACCACAATTTAATATATGTATGATTCATTCTCCTAAAGTAAGAACTTTGTGAAAGAAGTTTGGTAGACTTTCCCTCAAAGAATAAGAAATTGTGAAACCTAAACTATAGATTTATATTTCAGAAGATACTATCCTCTAGCATGCCATTGATATTATAGTGAAAAACTTGATGATTATCATGGCTGTATATTATAATGGGTGATATTCCTTGGCATACCTTAGAATATTACTGTAAAAAAACGAAACTGTCTCTGGGCCACATGAGACATGGTGGCATATATGATATGGCCCCATATATTGGGTTAAAGGTATACTGCTTACGACGAAGTATTGAACGGTGTGAATTGTGCCTTAGAATGAGTGGAAGTATATACATTCCTTTCATCATTATACCGAACCATTAGTTGGTAAGGTTTACTGGCCCTGGTCCTCAAAAATAAAGAAATTTATGCATGTTATAGAACCCTAAGAGAAGGAAGATAAAATATGAAAAGTTATTTATATTTCAAAAATGTAATTATTTATGTTTCATGTTATATATCATATATCATACTCCTATCCCCTTCCCTATTCCATTTTAAATATATTGTATATTATCTATGATTATATTATACTAACTGAGCATTTGGCTCACCCTTACTATTTTTCCTTGCCTTCAGATGAGTACGAACTTACATCCGATAGAGTGGGGTAGAGGATTAGGAGTCGGCTAGGCACGGAAGACTTGTAAGATGATTTTGTAGACTTGGCTTTGTGGATTTATACCTTATGGAGTCTTTTGTATTATTTTTTGATAGTCATGTACATTAATATATGTATATGATGATGATGATGATAAAGTATCTAGTGTATAGTTTCCATTGTATTTGATGGATGTATATGTTTCCACAGATCGTTATGAAATATTTGAGAACCTAGTGGTATCTTGTTTGAGCCAACGTCATACCCAGAGTTATGATATTGGTGCCACATGGTTATTATGGCTTTTAGATCCTGTGTGGAGATGTGTTATGGTTGTATGTTTATTGTACAGCGTTAATGTACAGGTTTTATATTAGTCCGATAGCCATTTTTTTATCAAAACTCTACCAAATTTAAATTAGAAATGCAGACCATTACAATTGGTATTAGAGAAAGAGATGCCTTAGATTTGATGTGAATCTTATCCAGAAGTTTAGGTTAGAGTAAGATAGATTGAATAAATAGATGAAGGCATAGGATGATTAAGATAGATCGAGTGGTTTTAGTTGTCTTACTTTATATGACTTAGACTAGAAATAAGTGAGGAATTAGTGGGTAAGTTTGTTCGTCTAGCTTGCACCATTTTAGTTACTGTCTAAGTTATGAACAAATCCATATTATTTTTGTTTCAGAAAGAATGTTAGTAGCTGATCGTACCGCTTAGGCAAAGGTTGACACATGGTGGTGGTCAACCACGTGATAGATAGGCTAAATATATGAATTTACTCGGTTTGATGGCTAGACTTAAGGGTCTTGGAGGATCTAGTTCGGGAGAGAATCAAGAGAAGCAGAAGTTGTTAGGAGAATACCCTAAAGATTAACTTAGGTTGACCTTGGTCCAAGGACTAAGGATTGGGGAAGTTTGAATAGCATGGCAAGTGAGACGGATAAGGTAAAATCGATAGCTCGAAGTCGGGATAACTTGGAGTCAATTCCTAGTGTTAGTAAATCTGAGGATGTTGATTTATGATCGATATAATAATGATCAAGTATTTAAATTTTGGGTGGCTTAGATTTTATAAAAGTTGAAATGTAGATCCTAAAAATTGAATTAGTATTTGCGGTGAACCATGTACTTGATTGATAAGAATAGAGTCTTGGGTTGGGAGGTTAAAGAGATATTATAGAATATCTTTGTGGATGTTCTTTTATAGATAGGTATTCTTCCCGATGAGTTTTGGGAGCATGTTTCAATTGTGGTCAGTCAGTCATGTGATCGAGAATTGTCTTTATCCCTTGAGATATTATAGAATATCTTCGTGTAGTGATGCCGTCCACCATGATGGAAGGTTAGGTTTCCGGATTTTGGTGTTTTAGTATATGTATTATTATGTGATTCCGAATTTGTATTTTCATTGTGTTTCAAAGTTATGTATAATTTGAAGATCTAAGCTTTGCACTTGTTGCATCGAGAACTACGACACTTTCTTGGGTTCGTAGGTATAATTGGTTCGGTTAATTGGAATTGTTTTGTGGTACTGAGCTTTGATCTGATTTTGGTAGTGTTTTGATTGATAAGTCGCCGTGTTAGTATGAATTTTGTTGGTAAGAATATTATGCTTTGCAATCTAATTGTGAAATTTTGAGTATGAGGAAGAGTTGATCGAGGTATTAGGAAATTAGTATCATTTTTCTTGCAAGTCATTTAATGAGGATTGTGCCAAGTTTATTTAGCAAGATGAGACCACATCTGGAGTTGTCTTGTGGTCACTAAGAAGTTTTGGTTGTATAAGTATTTGAGGATGCCTCCTAGAGGAAACGATTCAGCCAATTGAACTTTTGGTCAGTAATTTGAGGTTATGTCGGAATTGACACCAATTTTAGGGA
Source organism: Nepenthes mirabilis (assembly GCA_025585075.1). Taxonomy (NCBI): domain Eukaryota; kingdom Viridiplantae; phylum Streptophyta; class Magnoliopsida; order Caryophyllales; family Nepenthaceae; genus Nepenthes; species Nepenthes mirabilis. The sequence continues at coordinate 14,181 of JAODPA010001888.1, read as the reverse complement.
TTCCGTATGGAATCGAAGAAGTATCGGTTAAATGCCACTACGAGACAACTTAGAACCTTTGATGTGAGTAAGATGAATTGATGAGGTTAATTGTGGATGATTAGAAATTTAGGCCACTTGGGAGATTTATGGTCTGATATGGTTTGATAAGCGGGCCTTGTAAATTAATCGGTAATTTATTTCCAAAGGCTTGATAATTTCTAAGATCATCTGTATTCATATTGTTGTAATTGTGGATAATTGAAAGTTGTGCCTGTGGTAGCATTCAGGTTAAGATATGACCGTTGTAAGTTCCAGTAATGCCATTTAGGTTTGTAGGTTCATTAGCATCTCTGTGGATTTTATGGTTTGGATCTTTTCGCCATATTTGAGTCAATGTTGTGATGGCCTCAACGATGAATATATAGAATTATAGGAGATTATGAACTCTGTTTCAGAACTGTGTCATGGATTAAGAAGGCAATTTGCCGTGTGCCCAATCGGGGGAGATTATGAGTTTGATAAATGAAGTGTCATGTTGGGTATGTAATTTCTTCGATAGCATAAATGTGGTTTTTTTTTTTTGGTAAGTAAGTAAATTGAATTGAACAAATAAAAGTTTAAGAAAATTCTATATTCTAACCCCCAATGTTATACCAACTTGGAGTTAGAATATAGACGTTGGGGCAATCTCCAAGCACCATGATACATATCATGAAATCAAAACAAAACACAACGGAAACAAACTTCTATCAAAATCAAGTGCCCAAAACAATAGGCCACCAGGATTGGTACAACCCCAACACAGTGAGCTCAAATGACTCCATCCGCTAGACAGCCAACTAAATACATCAACACCTCGGACTAATCTTCAGCACCACGGCCTTGGCACCTCGGTTAAGAGACCAAGCCAGACACCAAAAACTGGCAATAGAATCACAAAAGCCGGACACCAAGCTGGCAATCACCAGCCAAGCAAACACACCCAAAGGCTGCAAACCTGAGAATCCTCAGTGCCAACTGCGCTAGACATTCGATTGCGTCAGCTCTATCAAACAACGCAAGAGAGGACATTAGCACCAGACTACAACACCCAAATCCAAAGAGCTGCAAACCCAAATCCAAATTAATTCCAGCCACCATTTCAGCTATAAAGCAATATTTCTCAGCCCAAATTCTCACACCAAGAAAGTAGCACAAAGAATCCAGCTTCAGAAAGCATGGAGCAAGCTAAAAATAGCAAATGGAAGACACAAAACTCCAAGATGTTCCATTAAGGCTCACAGCAGCAACATAGATGGGATCCACCATATAGCCAACACCAAAAACTCCATTGCATCATAATACAACAACAACATTCACAGGACACAGCAGGAAGCCCACTTTCCTCTAGCATCACCAGCCGCTCCATCAGCATAGCAATGAAGCATCAGCGACATCCCCAAAGGCTGCCAGCATTAGTAAGAGTGCATATCCCCCCATTTGGGCAAAGAAACCATCCATTAACTCAGGCCACCAGGGATTTAGAACCATAGCACGTCCAGAACAACACAGCTAGATGCGTAATATGAGTGGCAACCTCATACAGCATCAACATACCAAGAAAATAGCAGGATAACAAGCCACTTGCAACAAACCAGGCATGGCAGATCTGCCCAAAAAACACAAACCAGACAGCAACCTAATCTGGAGCTTCCGCATCGAAACCAGAATAGGGACTCTCAACCACAGCAACCCCAACAGCCTGGTCCTGGAAGCCCAGCCATAATATGTGGTGGCAAGAGACCCTTAGAAAGTCAACTTTCAAATTTGAATTTGAAATTAGAAAAATAAAATTTGAAAAATGAAAACCCAGAGAGAAGCCAGAGCTTCTCTCTAGAACAACCGCTTCAGATGGGAGAATGTCTTCCGCAAAATCCCAAGCAGCTCCTTCCCGAGCACCAGGCACCAAGGCAGGAACTGCACCGTCAGATGAAGAAACGGGCCAACTTGCAAGAGCCGACATCCCAAGCAAATACGGTGAAGAGGAGACGCCCTTTACAGACGATGGTGGGAGAATCGACCGAGAACCACCTTCAAGCAGTTATGGAAAACAAAGAGAGGATGGAGTAACTACCACCCTCAGCGAGAGACACACCTGAGCGCACTGCTAAAGGGGTGAACTGAGAAGAAGAAAGAAACAATCCAGAGAGAGCTATCGAGGCCTCAGAGGATGAAACTTGCTGGCGACGAAAATAATCGGCCGAGAACCACACGCATTTCAAATTTGAAATTTGAAACACACCTAGTGAGAAGCTAGAGCTTCTCTCTCTAGATGAGAGCTACATCGCAGCTTTAGCATGAATGTGGTGCTTTTGAAGAAGATTTAGGATTATGTTTTCTTACATCGTATATTGGTGGTTTCCCTTGGATCAAGTGGAGGTGAAGTCCGTGATTAAAGTTACTCCACCTGTGGTTTGGAGTTAGCAATTAAAATCTATCATTTGAAAACCTATAGGTGTTACTTTTGGAGATGGTTATAGTCTAATAGTTTTAAAAGTCTGAATAGTTGTGTCTTCTAGCGAGTGGATCTATTTAAAGATTGCGAAGATGAACCTCAGTGTCTTTTAAGGAAAGCGGACATTAGTGCTACTAATTGATGTTGGAAGTCCTTAGGCTTAATATACTTTCGATGCTTTGTAGTAGATGTGAAAGGTGAATTGCAATTAGGTTCCAATATTTGGGCTATAGGATGTTGTGCTCTTGATTTGAGAAACAGAATCGCATTCGAAGTACTGAAGCTATGAAATTATGAGATGAGAAGTCATTTTTTTTGGTAAGTAATTAATGAAATTATGAAATTATGAGATGAGATGAGAAGTCACTACGGTTTTGTTTCAGGGTTGTTAGAGTGGTTAAGACTCTGAGTGTTTGAATAATTATGGATTAGCTTTTGAGACCGTTCCATTTACCACGAATTTGGGTAATACATATGGGTCAAATATGTTCGCTCATTGGTTTGCCAACGGGATAATAAGTTTACTGAGTATTTAGATTTCAAGACTTAGGTAGTGATTTGAGGCTGTGCCAAATTTTTGGGTGATTGTCTCAATCGTGTTTCCTAGGTTAATTGTAATATGAGAATTAAGAACCTTGTCTTAGTTGTATCGATATCTTTAGAGATTTTCTTGGGTCTATAGCTGCTATCTAGCTTAGGTGTCTAATATGAATCATTGGACAATGATTACAAGTTGATTTTAGTGTACAAGTATATGGTCAATCAAAGTAGTACAGCGGTAGCGTGTGGTCTTTTAGCCTAGAGAATTCAGAAGAAGATTGAGGATCTAAGTGGACAATCATTCTTGAGGCTTAGGATAAACTGAAGTAGGAATTCAACCGTCCGGTTGAGATTTTGAATTAAGTTGAGGAAATAGCCAGTAATTTGGGTTGCCTCTGAATTTTGTGGATCATCATAAAGTTTTCCTTACATCGATGATTAAGGAAGATATCTGATTGAATTAAAGCCTTTATGAGAAATTAAGAATTTGTCTTGTGATATGTTCCAACCTATATTTAAATAGGAAACATTAAATATTAGGAATTAGGATGATTCTTGGGCCAAGTTTTCTAGGAAGGATCTTCTTTCCAAGGATGTGAAGTAGGAGTCTGAAAGGATATTTCCCCGTTCATTGAATCTTAAGGTTCGTTAAATTTTAAGGACGAAATTTTTATAAGTAGGGGAGAGTTGTGAAGTACCAGTTTCCGAATATCGTAATTACAGATAATTAAATTAATATAACCAAAAATTATGCGTAAGATACGTTAAAACCTAAGTGCCAAAGGTCGATTCAGCAAGCCGTCTGTTGGGCACCGCAACCAGTAGGCTAGCACCAGTCGGGTTCTCGAGCGCCGCGACAGGCGCCAATTCTAGTAGCAGGCGTGCCGGCTACACGCTCGAGCACTGATCTGTTTAAAAGTGTGTCGGGATTTCTTTTCCGTTACTTTCCTAGCATTTCTGAGAAATAAGGAAGAGAGAGAGAGGATGGAGTAGGGAGAGGAAGTGGAGATCGAAGCCTTCGAGTTCTAACCTAATTTAGAGCTAGTTGAAAAAGTGATAGATTGGGTCGTTAAGTGTACTTATATCCTTTTCTTTCTTTTTTTGTACTGTTGATTTGATCCCCTTGGGTATTTTAGTCCTGATACCCATCCATACTTTCATTTTCATGTTACCCATGACTTGAACATATATATATTTTTATTTCATGTCCAATTTCATAGTTTTGACTGATTTTCGTACTAAAATCCTAACCCCGCTCTCGGATGCCTTTACACTCCAATTTTTGGGGCTTTTGTATAAATTGGCTCTAGGATATCATTACACATACCTTGTATATTTTAATTTATCGATTGTATATCCAATTTGGTAGTTTTATGTGAAATTACATTCATCGGAATCCTAACCCATGCCCAGACCTCGTTTTACCAATTATTTTGAGTTTTATAAATGAATTGGCTTTAGATAATAAAAATCCATGTCTTGAATGTGCATATTTACAAGTTAGGTATCCGATTTTCCAAGTTTAGTTAAATTTTGTACATATGGTACCCCAACACCCACATTGACACTGTTCACTCAAGCCATTTTGATATTTTTGCATGATTTTATTTTTTATAATTGACATTTAGATTATATATAATTGTATATACTCTATCGTATATTCCAAAAATATCATTGTGAACCGTTTGTTAAGGAATTATCATCTAGAAGCTCTAAAATTACATTTGTCTCGATGTGGTAAGGATTTCCTAATTGTTCCAAAGTATCATGTTAAATTCAGCATATGTTTAAAGTTATGTAAAGACTTAAGCCACCAAAAAATGATTATCTGTGTCTGTATATAAGAATTATATAAGATATGTAAATATATGAAAGGATTGCCACAATTTGATATATGTATGATTCGTTCTCCCGAAGTGAGAACTTTGCAAAAAAAGTTTGGTGGAATTTCTCTTAAAAAATAAGAAATCGTAAAACCTGGAATACGGATTTATATTTCAGACAGTAGTATCCCCTGGCACGCCATTAATATTATAGTAGAAAACTCAGGGATTATCCTAGCCATATATTATAACGGATGATATTCCTTGACATATTTTAGGATATTACTGTGGAAGAACGATGACTTCCTCTGAGCCACGAGAGACATGGTGGCATATATGATATAGCCCCGTATATCAGGTTAAAGGAATACCGCTCACCATAGGGTGTTGAACGGCGTGGGTTACACCTTAAAATGTGTGGAAGCATACACATTCTTTACCTTATTCTACCACATTGTTAGTTGGTAAGACCTATTGGCCCTGGTCCGCAAAGATAAAGAGATTTATACATATTATGAAACTCTAAGAGAAAGAAGATAAAATATGAAAAGTTATTTATATTTAAAAAATACAATTGTTTACGTTTTATGTTATACATCATATATCATGCTCCTATCCCCTTTCCTATTTCATTTTAAATATACTGTATATTATCCATGATTATATTGCACTTACTAAGCATTTGGCTCACCCTTACTATTTTTTGTTACCTCCAAATGAGTACGAACTTACACCCAATCTTATGGACTTAGCTTTGTGGATTTGTACCTTATGGAGTCTTTTGTACTATTTTTTGATGGTCATGTACATTGATGTATGTATATGATGATGATGAAATATCTAGTGTATAGTTTTCGCTGTGTTTGATGGATGTATATATTTCTATAGGTTGTTATGAAATATTTAGGCACCTAGTGGCATCTTATCTAAGCCAACGTCATACCTAAAATTATGACATTTGTGCCATGTGGTTATTGTGGCTTTTGGATCCTGTGTGGGGATGTGTTGTGGTTGTATGTTTATTGTACAGGGTTAATGTAGAGGTTTTGTATCAGTCTGACGACTGTTTTTCTGTTGAAAGTCTGCCAAATTTTAGTTAGAAATGCGGTCCATCACATAAAATACTGTACAAATCTTACAAATCAGACATGAAATCAAAGTATATACATACTCAATACATGGGTTTCATAAAATCTGAATTTAAATGGGTATTTGAACAAGGATATCCAACAAGAACAAAACAAAAATGTAAAGAGGCGAGATAAAAGTATATAAGTACACTTGCCTTGACCCGATCTTTTACTTCTCTAACTAGCTCTAAGTCAAATCGGGCTCGAGAACCTCGATCTCTTCCTTCTCTCTCTTCTACTTTGCATTCTCTCTCTTTCTCTATCATTGGAATGCCAAAAAAATTACGCACAAAATTACCCTCGCGGGTTTTATATCAGGGGTTGGCACTCAAGCGCCAGCTCGGCACGCAGCAAGCACGCTGCATCTTGATCCAGCACCTATCGCGGGTGCTTGAGTGCCCGGCAGGCGCGAGTCCACTAAATATGGCACCTGTCAGGTGTTCTCTGCCAAAACCTCCTACCACTTCCAAAACTTAATTTTTTACATGTATTAAATCTAATCTTGATTATATTACCTTAGTTACTCCTAATTACAATATTATGAAAATCGGAACCTCACAGTTCCATTAGTTGGTTTATCCCAATTTGCTACCACTTTAACCTTCTTCGAGTCCATAGATACTCTGCATTAAGAAACAATATGCCCCAAAAATGATACTTCCTTCTACTAGAATTCAGACTTCTTCAATTTAACAAACAATTTCCTTTCCCTCAAAATTGGTAGCATGGTTCTCAGATGGGTCTCATGTTTCTCAAAACTCATCAAATAGGTCAGAATATTATCGATAAAGACTACCACAAATTGATCTAAATTTGGCTGAAAACCCGATTCATAGGATCCATAGAAGATGTCGTCGCATTCGTCAACCCAAAAAGATATCAGCAAAAACTCGTAGTCACCGCACCTCGTTCTGAAGGCTATCTTAGATAATATCCTATTGCTTTATCTTCAATTGATGGTATCCCAAACACAAAATCAATCTTACAAAAAAATACTTGAGCTCCTTGCAACTAGTCGAATAAATCATCTATCCTCTAGAGAAGATATTTATACTTAATCGTGATCTTATTTAACTCCCGATACTCCATATATAACCGCATTCTATTTTTCATGGTCATTTCTAATTTGGATAATTAGGCATCCTATTTCATTAGTGAGCTTTTTTGAAAATAATCTTTAAAAGTTCACATGTGATTTCTCATGCATTAATTTAATCTAAGATTACTTGGAATAGTCATCAATAGCTACCAAAATATATCTCTTGCCTCCTAACTCTTGGTCCTAAAAGTTTTAAAAGATCTGTATGAAATAATTTAAGAGGATGCAATGTCTATATGTTAGTTGCCATTGGGTAACCGCACACATAAATTTTGACATTAGTTATTTTAGGTAGGCCATTAATGATGTTTGTCTTGGAGATTTTAGACAAAAATTTAAAGTTTTGGTGATCAGGAAGTCAATGCCACAGTTCAATTGAGTCATCCTTTACGAGATGGCACCCTATGAGTATTCCAAGGACAGACCCATAGGGATTATCTAGTGTCCTCTTCCCTTTTAACATGAGAGATCTATTTGTGTTAAAAATGGGAAAAAAATCTTAGAAAAATCTGACCCCAAAATTTTTATCAAAAAATTGACTTACACAAAAGAGATTAGATATCAATCCATCCATATCTAACACCTCACAAGGTTCCATAAGCCTTGAAATATTAATCGGACCATTATTGAGGATAGGAGCCATAGCTCCATCACTAGACACAACCGACTCATCAGGATGGTCATCAAGTGATGTAAAAGTAGATTTGCTACCAGACATATGTCTAGAGCACCCACTGTCACGATACTACATTGATATACATTGAGCATTCAATGCAATATCAGTAGCATGGCATGTAAAAATTCTTTATGATTTTCCAACTTTTTTCTTTTAATCAATATCTTATTTCTTGAGTTAACTTTTTTGGTTAATTTACTTAGTTGTTTATTTAGATGTTTGATTTAATTAACAAGATTGTTAACATTTAGTACTTTGTGATCATTTCAAATATTCGTTTTATAACAATGGGGCAAATATGACAAAATTTTCCGCAACCTAGCATGTTGGTACAAATTTAGGGAAGAGGTAAGATCTATTATATTGAACCCTAGGTTGGTTTTCAAATATGTTCTTTCTTACCTTTCCATTAGTATTATGTTGAGTTTAGACATTATTAGTGGTTCTTTTAGTCATCTCATTAGTATTAATTTGACGGAAATATTTAGTACATTATGTTTATTTAAGCTTTCAAAATAAACTTGATGGAAACATTTGTATAATATTCCTCTTAGGAATTAAGATGTCCAAAACAAAAAATAGTATTAGAGTTAATATTGGCTTTTGAAATGTTTTTAGTTAAGTCGAGGCCCTTTTTATTCTCGATTATTTTTCCTAAACCCAACATATGATCAAGTTTTTTATTCCACTCGAAAATATATTTAGACCATGTTTTGCCTTTTTGAGATCCATTTTAAGGGTCTTAATTGACTGATTTAATGACTTTTTTAAATTTACAAGTTCTTGATATTTGTTACTAGAAGGTCTAGTTTGATTTGAACAGTCATTTTCTCTTTTTTTAGATTTGAATAATTTGCGGTTAAATAACTTAATTATTTACTTGACCTTTAAACACTCCTTTGATAGTTTCTCATAAGCCTTTTGAAAATATTCCTTATCAAATTCATCTTGGAAATATTTAGGTTATTCATCAATATTTTAATTACAGCTAAAGATAAAAGCTTTAAATACCATATAATTGATCTCATCTTATTTTGAAAGTTTTTCATTATTATTCTCATCATCTTCATCATCAATTATTGTACATTCATAACTTTTCCTGTTTGTCCTTTAAAATTAGAACACTCAATTTTGATAAGAGCAAAACCATGACATTAATTTTCATGGGATTTTAAGACGGAACGGATCCTAATCCTTATAGGATCCTCCGTCAAACACATACATAACATAAATCATTTAAATGCTACAGAGATTTCGGCAAAGTCTCCTTTGTATCTAGACGAAAATAAAAAAACACAACCTGTATTAAACAACTTTTATAAGCACACAACTAATCGAATACCTTACTTTTCCTACAACATGCATTTATAGGATAACAAACTGCCATATCATCCATGGCTTCAACACAACACATTTTAACCAACATTTCAAACTCAGAAGAAGATACCATCTAGGACCTATACATATTCAAAACATCAAAGTAATGCAGAAGCAACTAAATCCATAGTCAACTTGCAGAAGCAAGAACAGAACATACATCATAATATAACATTTTTCACATTATCGTAATATACAGTGTTCACTTCAAAATATTAGCTATAAGAATCAAAAATCCTTTGATCCACCCAAGTCCTTCAGAGTCTTCAAAACATACAAGCTTTCCCTTCTTCTAGCTAAATTTGACTTCAATCCTTTTCAAGCTTTTGCTTAACTGGAGGGGAGAACAGAAAGCAAGGAGTGAGCTTAACAGGTCAACAAATGTACCCAAAATAGTGAAAATATATAGTTTTATATATATACAAAACATATATATATACTTTTAGACGATAACTAAAAAAGGATGCAGATAAATCATGCATGCCGACGAGAGAACAAAAGTATAAACACGATGCAGAATATTAGGAATCCTATTGTGGTGTAGAATAGCAAAAAACCTAAGAATTTAAATCCTTAGTTCCTGATTCAAAATTCGGTTCACAGTCCATATTTCAGAATCTTAACCTAGATCTCGATTCAAAATCCATATTTTAGAATCTTAACATAATTCTCGATTCAGATTCCATATTTCAGAACTTTAACCTAGTTCTCGATTCAGAGTCCGTATTCAGAATATTAACCTAGTTCTTGATTCAGAGTCTGTATTCAGAACATTAACCTAGTTCTCGATTCAGAGTCCGTCTTCAGAAAATCAACCTAGTCCTCGATTCAGAGTCCGTCTTCAGAACATTAACCTAGTTCTCGATTCAGAGTTTGTATTCAGAATCTTAACCTAATTCTCGATTCAAAGTCCGTATTCAGAACATTAACCTAGTTCTTGATTCAGAGTTCATATTTAGAATATTGACCTAGTTCTCAATTCAGAGTTTGTATTCAGAATATTAACCTCGTTCTCGATTTAGAGTCCGTATTCAAAACATTCAGTTTCCTTTTAAATCTATTATCCTCTATACTTTACATTCCGATGGCAGGATGGCTCCTATTCAATTTAATTATTTACAAACCCTCCATACTTTATATCTCAAGGGCAGGATGGTTTATATTCTCTTTTAATCTTTATATACCCTCCATACTTTACATCCTGAGGGCAGGATGGTTCTTATTTGATTTATTCTTTTACTTACCCTCCATACTTTACATCCGAAGGGTAGGATATTTCTGTCCACTTTAGTCTTTACTTACCCTCCATACTTTACATCCCGATGGCAGGATGATTTCTGTTCACTTTAATCTGTACATACCCTCCATACTTTACATCTCGGGGCCAAGATGATTTCTGTTCAGTTTAATTTCTTATATACCCTCCATATTTTACATCTCGATGGTAGGATGATTTCTTTAGTTCAATTAGTTATTATTTAGTGTAGTTCTGATGCCTATTATTTAGTGTTTCGATATAGTAACCAAAAGATGAGGTCATGGACTAGCTATACCGAAATCCTACTGATTTGCTTAAGGGAGGACATTATTATCCTTATTTTCTTAGCCATAAATTCTCCTGACCACTAAAACCTTTCCAACACATATGATTAAACCTTCAATTAATTTCAGAACTTCTCTATGACTTAACAATATAGTTTTAGATTAATTCCTCAAGTGCAATTTGTCAAATAAACCTCATCCAACCTCCAATTAGTATTTCCATCTTGAGATTCATACATTTCTTCTTATTCTTTAACCTTTAACTTATTGAATTTTAGCCAACCAGTTAAACCTTGTTCGGTAATCCTTCAGATAACTTCATAATGCCCTAGAAGATTAACAGTGCATTCCTATGAGACTTTTTAGACTAAACCTTAATTAGGAATCCTTCAGATAATTTCAGAACATCTCTGAAGTTTTACAATATATTCATCTGGGACTTTTCAGGCTAAATCTTAATCAGAGATCCTTCAGATAGCTTCCAAATGTCATAGAAGTTCTACAGTATATTCCTGTGGGACTTTCAAGACAAAAATTACCTCATAGTCCTTATCATATTTCAAAATCATAGTTATATGTCAAAATTTAGGAAACTTATATATAAAACCCCCAAATTTCAACCCTATTTACATAAAATATGCATAAATATAAATTTAGGACATAAATATATATTTAGAGATTAAGAAAAGTAGTAAAAAAAGAGGGTAACGTCTAGGATACACTTACCTTAGCCTACTCTATAGTTATTTTTACCCAGATCGGATCGAAACGGTAGATTTCTCCCTCTTTATTTCCTTTTCTTCCTCTCCCTTCCTCTTCCTTCACGTTTTGTTGTCTGCTACCGAGCTCCCGTGCCCCTCTCTCCCTTAAAATCCTCTTTTTAAAAAAGAAAAAGGAGGGTCATGTGCGTACCACATGACGGGCACTTGAGCGCCCGTCAAGTGGCCAACGAGCGATAGCCCTCACAAAACAGCACCCCCGCCTTGCCTAGGGTGAGCCGCGGGAGGGCCTACTCCCATTTTGGCACCTGTCCGACGCTCGAGCAACCATCGAGCGCCAGTCCCCTTTTTTTCCCTCTTTGCCACATTTGCTTATTTTGTTTCGGTATCCTTTTATCTCTTAATCTTACTTCTAATCATGATCATCATCAATTTAATCACTCCATAATTATCAAGTTTTTGGATCAGGATCTCACAATCTCCCCCACTTATAAAAATTTCATCCTCAAAATTTAACGATCCTTAAATATCAAAAATCAAGGAACTTTCTTAACATCTTCAATCCATTTCCAGATTAAAGTAATTACCTTAGAAAGCCTTAAACTTCCAAACTGTTCTGATCTTTAGTACCGGACTCATTATATACTCATCTAAATTCATCTACCCAAAAGCATACCCAATTCATTAACTATTTCCTGATTTGCTACTAGACATCAAACAGGTCACAAATCCCACACTTCTATCTATGCTAAGCCTCAAATTTGGAGCATTCTCCACAAATTTGAAAATTTAGATCTTAATATACAAGGACTAATCATCCGATTATATTTTCTGTCACGATTTTGACCTAACATCCCAGTTCCTATACTAAACTCGGTTATGATTCTGATATAAATTTCAAATCAATTTCAAATATCCAAGACGGGATACTTTACATCCTCCACATCTCATTGATATGTCATCAAAACGATATTTTCCTGAAACACAAAATCCATCTAGAACACTCAGACCGCAACAGGACTAGAGACATATATGCTGTCACCACGGGTTCAATGTGGCTTCAGATTCATCACCCAAATTTCAATACCCATATACTTAGTAACCTCAAGATCTCGTTGGTACATTGATGAGTCAACTAGATCAATCCAACACATCATCTATAATCACCAAGGGTGGGTCAGTTCAATCATCCTAAACTAAGACCATAGAACTTTTCCCTTCCAACTTCATAACTTCAACATTTTAGACACGATTTGGCTTCCCAACTTAGCAATACAATACTCTATTGTCTTAAACATTCGAATCCACCCATAATTTCTTTGACAAAAACTTCCAGTTGCTAATTTCGATTTATGAAGGAGTAACTCAGACTAGGAATTCTCCTCCATCTCAACCCAAGGGTTTCTTGTTTACATATAGTGTAAACCGGGATCCACTTTTTATAGTCCTTAACTTATTGATTCACTAGACACCAATTATTTCCAAAATAATATCCATAAATTCTCATAACAAAAGCTTCATCGCAAAGTCTCACTAGGGCGATAAAATTTTGGATCATAAGTTCCTCCCCCACTTAGACCAAGGGTATTCACCTATTAACTTTCCAAATATGGCCTAATATGCCATCTATGCTTAGCACACACCTTCTTAGTTCTATTACTTTTTTTGCAATTCATCCGATAATTTAAAACTCGTAACCCTAATTGCAGTTCGGATTACTCTTTTCAAATCATCAATTCTATTGGGAAAATTTGCCAACTAGATCATCTTAATATCCCATCAAGATGAATTCAATTACAGACCAAATTGAACATTGAAATTCATAATCCCCAAAATCAAGCAGAACAGAAGTCAAAACTCCATAATTAAGAAAATACGTTCACCCACACTTGGTGGTACCCCAACGTCTCCATGATTGTTCCTATCTTTCCTAGACTTAAAACAGTTCCATATGAATTTTTAATTCAATTTGATTTGCCTAAACCCAAAATTGATATCAGCCTACTTAATCATTAAGTCTATGTCTATTCCTGACCAACTCATGCTAGCTAGAATACCTAGAATTTAATCATCCTATGTCTATTCCTATTTAGTCAATCATTCATAATCATTTTCTAAACTTTTGCATACGGTTCAGATCATTCCTAAATCATCTCATTTTCTCTGACACCAATTATGACGGAACGGATCCTAATCCTTATAGGACCCTCCGTCAAACACATATAGAACTTAAATCATTTAAATCCTATAGAGATTTCGGTATAATCTCCTTTGTATCTAGACAAAAATAAAAAAATACAACCTGTATTAAACAACCTGTACAAGCACACAACTAATGAAATACCGTACTTTTTCTACAACACGCATTCACAGAATCATAAACTGTCATATCATCTATGACTTCAACACAATATATTTTATCCAACATTTCTAACTCAGAAGGAGATGCCATTTAGAACCTATACATATTTAAAACATAACGCAGAAGAAACTAAATCCATAGTCAACCTGTAGAAGCAAGAACAAAATATATATCATGATATAACATTTTTTACATTATCGTAATATACAATGTTCATTTCAAAATACTAACTATAAGAATTCAAAATCCTTTAATCCACTGAAGTTCTTTAAGGTCTTCAAAACATACGAGCTTTCCCTTCTTTTAGCTAGATCTGATTTCGATCCTTTTCAGACTTTTGCTTATCTGGAGGGAGAACCAAAAGTAAGGAGTGAGCTTAAAAGCTCAGTAAATGTACCCAAAATAGTAAAAATATAAAATTTTATATATTTACATAT
>JAODPA010001887.1:0-14162 GCA_025585075.1 Nepenthes mirabilis | reverse complement strand
ATCTCAGTACCTCTATATATATACATGAATAAATATATATATATTATATACTACCCTAGGAATCTACCCAGCCACCCTAGCGCCAGGGTGGCAGGGTAGGTTGTCTGCCAGGCCGCCTGCCAGACGCACGCCTGGCAGGCCTGCAACCGTCTTGGAAGTTGTGGCGGCCACCAACTTCCAATGCCCGCATTTATTGCTGCCGCAGATCATTAATGAGGGAATAAGTCAACGCACGCGTGGATGGAGTCCTCGTTCAAGTCCTCTCGGACATGACGCACCAAACAAAAGTCCTCGTCCATTCTCCAATGGAGTCCGCGGACAAATCCACTCGGGAGTGACTCCAACAGCAATGACTTGGCGGATGATAATAGGACAAGTATAGAGTTGACGTCATATGATGGGGAATGAGGGGTGCAGTGGGGAAAGCTGAGAGAGGGTTAGGTTTATGTGTTGGGACTTGGAGTGCTTTAGGGATGAATTAAGGTTGGGTTTTCAGGTCATCAAGAAATACGGCTGGAGAGGGAGTGGGAATAGGATAGGGAAATGGGTGGGTACTGGGTTATAACAAATGCGGTTGTAGGGTGCTAGACCCGTTGGTAGATTAGTGTTGAAAAATTGAGATTATATAGAGCTGAAAGTTGTCTGAGGCAAGAGAGATGGGATGTGTGATCATATCTTCAAACATAGTTAAGACTTAAAAGGCAAACTGGAGGATGGAACCTGGGAAATTGCCCTGGATGCCAACTTTCAATGCCAAATATAACTCGAGTGATGTCGCAATTTGACTGCCATGCTAGAGTGCTGCAGGATGGGAAGGTAACACATGCATTATGAGTTCTATCAATTCAGTTGACTGTTAGTTTAAAAATTTTAAAATTAAAAATTTTATGATAATGTAAAAAGCTGAAGACTGAATATCATGAGTTGAATCAGAATTGGAAAATGTCAACAATATTATTTTGTTTAATTGCCAAAGAAACCAAACTAAGCCTCTACCCGCCCTCTAAGTGGGTCCACAATAGTATCTTTATATTTATTAAAAAAATGAGCATTGCTAAGTTTTGTAGTTGTTCCTCTTCACACCATTCACTAGGTAAAGATAGGAGCTTATTAGCTCCTGTAAGTTTAGTGATACAATCTTCTTTTTATTACTTATGGTTGTAGTGACTCTAATTTTTTTTTTGGTGATGAAATAGATGTTGGCTGATGATTATTCAAAGCTCGCATTCCTCTGTACTGATCGTTCAGTCTGTCTGCATGCCAAATATGGAACTTACTATAGTTTGAGGATTCCAGGGTTTGTCCATTCTCTTCACAGTTATTCATTGTGCAATGTATGAGCTTTTGTTGCAGCAATGGCTAAATCATTGAGTTCCTCCTATCAGGATTTCACTTTTGATGGTAAAATGGGGAGAAAGTGTTGTATATGTATGGTTGGGTCTAGAAATAGATGATGACATTGTTGTTTCGAGTCTGAATATTGCTCTTCTCTTGATGTATGATGGTTGAATCCTTTGAACACGGGCTCAAAGTTTGTTTTATTTTCTGTTTCTGAAGCTCTTTTGAAACTCCTTAGCTCATGCGAATTTCATATATGGCATCATATGAGGGTTTAGTTAAAAGATATGTTTTTTGATATTGTAATGTATTTGAGCGTATCAAAATTTAGCAGAAAGGTTCATGAGTTTAAATGGAAATACATGCACATCAAGTCATTACTACAATGTAGAAGATAAATTACATATGTTACTATCCTGAGCTGTTGTGGCCTTTTAGGTTTTCTCATACCTTCAATCCTTTAATTTCTTGAAAGTGAGTATTAGCCCTCATATTTTGTATGATTCTTATTCGGGGTGTCCCTGTCTCTATCCTTGCAAACTCTGTTAGATTGGTTGCATGAATCTGGTGATTAATGAATGGTTAAACTTTGCTACGATGAATTAATGTAGAGGAGTTCAAGTTTAACCTACTTTACTCAAGCAGGATGGGAAGAGATATTGTATACGACTGCTGCTCTTGTGACTTGCTTTGTGCTGCCTCTTCGCCGGATCTTTACAGAATAAATTTATTACAGGTTTGCCACAAACTCTATTTTTGTGCCTTTACTATTCTTTCATTGGAGGTGACTAACCCTTTGCTTCTCACTAGGTTGACCAACATAGAATTTAGTACATTTTACTAGCTGTACTGTTGAGGAAGGAAGGTGTTGTGTATTCCTTGATTTGTTGACAAATTAGTTCACCATTCAGTGTTTACCCCTTCAATCCATATGGTATCAGTCAACTGATTAGATTCTTGTTCCCACAGAAGGAGCATTGTTCTCATTGCTGGGGTACCAAATAGAAGATAAGGTGTATCCAGTTGCTGGATTTTGTTGAACGTGAGCTTCCAATTAGATGTCTGGGAGTTCAACTACCAACTACTGGAATTATTGTGATGCCGTTTCAGGTGCATGATAAATGTACTGATATGATTAGTAGCTGGACCTTTAGATTTCCACCATATAGAGGGAGATTTTTGCTGGTGAAAATGGTGTTGTTAGCCTAAATATGCACTGATTATTGACTACAGATGTTCCTTTCGCCAAAAATGTGAGGTGGAAAAATTGGAGGCCTTATGCAAATTTTTCTACGTTCAAGGACAACTCTGAATCGAAGGCACTGGTTGTGATGAAGTTTGCATTAAGGACATTACGGTTGTACTGGTTTGAAGAGTGATGAAATATGGCAATTTTTGAACATATTTGGGTTGTAGCACAGAGATAGAGTTTGGAATCAGAGAGTAAGACAAGTCAAACAGTCTGCGCCATGTGTCTAGTCTGTCTTCTACAGGTGAGAAATAAGTTTTTGCCTGCTGCAAATATAAATAGCCGCAGCTGTAAGCGATTACAATGGGAATTTTGACTTGAAGAAGCATATAGCTTCCTTGCTTCTCATGGAGACAGTGATATGGTGGGAAATGGTATTGGTTGAAATATATTCTTCAACTCACTGTCAAAAATAGGCTAAGAACAAGTTTCCAGATTGAAGAAATGGGAGTAATGACTGATTCCTCTTGCAGCTTGTGTAGAAGCAGTAGGGAGACTAGTGACACCTTGTTCTTTTTGTGCGAGATCTCAAAGCAAGTAGTTCATGAAATATAAATAGGGTGACCTCTGAGGGAACCTGAAAGAATTGTAAGCATGGTTTAATTGGTTCATGAAAGCAGTACAAGGGAAAAGCAAACCTGCGGACTAGAGGTAACATATTTATGCAGCCGTTGTGCATCATATTTGGCTTGAAAGGAATAGCAGACTCTCCCAAGGGCTGAGAGCACAGCCTATACTAGTGGTCTCGAGGATCAGGAATAAAGTCAATTGCAGAACTAATCCCCCTCTAGTTTGTGACATCTACTTTTCTTGTCAGTTTGATCATTCTTTATACAGTTCAATGAATGTATTTGTGGAACATTAGATGTATACCACAGTGAACTCCTGGGGGCTGGGCGTATCCTGAGGATTGATAATACAACTTAACCCTTTTACCCAAGGTAGCAAATAGATGATTTGAAATCAACATTCAATAATTTATTTGAGATAGAGACCCCCAAGAAGAGAGTCATCTTGTGACATATCTATTGGTGATGATGTTAGCTGCTACATCGAAACCATTGGAGGAATTTTCTGGTATATTTTCAGAAAATATGTTTGAATGCCATTAATGAGTGAGAGAAAACTAGAGAAGTCAGACAAGAGTGATTTGTGGGGCAGGGGGAGGGAACGGAGGGAGAGGAAGAAAGGGAGAGGAAAAGTTCTCTGATGGATGCAGATTGTGAAGAGGGTAGTCGGAGTGAGGTATATCGAAAATGAATTTCCATTGTAGCTTCATACATATTGTTTTTATTCAAATTTTCATTGAATTTTCTTTCTTTTGAATTTCTATGCATTCCAAACACTAAGAATACTATTGCCGTAATGTTTTTTTTGTTTTTTCACCTTTCAGTCATATTTTCTTCGATCAAAATGAAGCATTGGGGCTATTTATCCTTAAGAAAGAGAAAACTGATGATGCTATTCTTCATTTTCAAATTTTTGGTGGTTTTTTTACATTCACATTGTCATTGCCTATAAGTATTGTGAAATGTGATCCATCTTTTCTTCACAAGGAAGATTTCTATCCCCACTAAGCACACAATCTCTGGCCCTAAATGTAGTGTCTCGAAGGTTAGTGGATTCCGTGACTATGATTCCCCTTCCCAGCATTGGTTTTGATCTTTGTATTCTGCAAATGTAGAAATTCTAACTTTTGAATACAGCAAGCTTCATGAATTAATTGCTTGTGGTGGTGAGGATAGAGCTGTGGAGTGCTTTGACATGAGAATGAGATCCTCAATTGGTAGAATCAATGCAGTTTCATCCGCTGGTGGTGATGATCAGGTACTACATTTAACCCAACCTACTGATAGAAAACATTTTTATGGATAACAACAAAATCAAGTGGGTGTGCCTATATACAGGGCTGTGGCCCTATTTATTTGCATATAATAATAGGATTATGACCCGCAAGAATTTTTTTAGTACCTTTACAAATAGGTTGCTTTTGTCAGAAGTCTTTTTTTTAGTACCTACAAGTAGCTCTTACCAAACTCTAAACCTCATTTTAAACCTCTTGTTGACCTCTCCTTCACCTTTTCTCATATTATCTCCTTAGACTTTTTCCCACTACGTTTTTGTATGTGCAAACCAACATCTTTTTCTCCCCAAATAAGCACATTAACTCTTGAGTCTTGACTATTAAAATTTCAGATCATATGAGATGAAAATTGAATATAAATTGCCTATTTATTTTTGGGCTGATCCTTCTCCTTCAGTTTTTCTTTTGTCTAGATATTTTTTTGATTATTTACATCATCTCTGGGGCACTTGTTGTGACGGAACGGATTCTAATTCTCATAGGACTCTCCGTCAAATAGATACAGAATAGAAATTCACATATTTAAACCTTTAAACAGATGCAGAAATTTAGATAGAGCCTATAAAATTTTTGGTAGAGTTTTCTCTGCATCTAGGCCAAATCTAAATATATAATCCGTATTTAATAACCTGTACAATACAAATCCAAATAAAATAACTTGTCCAAGCACACAACTATCCATTTATACAATAATTTTCCTACAACACGCATTTATAGGATCACAAAGGCCATATCCATTCATGGCTTTAATACAACACATTCTATCTACTATTCAGAACTCAGAATGAGATGTCATCTAGGATCTGTACAAAACTAGAAACACATAGCGAAAGTATCTATATCCTTAACAGAAACCTGCGGAAGTATAATGACAGTTCTAACAGAATACAGAATATGCTACAATCATTTATATATAGTTTCATCGATAGTTCAGAAGTTTATAGGCAAAACTATTAGAATCCTCCCAAAAGATTTCAAGATAATATTCGAGGCTCCAATGAGGCCCTAACCTTCCTTGCTAAACTCTATCTATGCTTCCTCATCTGGTACAATATCTATATCCTTATCTGGAGGGAAAACAGTAAAACAGTGAGTCGAAACCCAATAAGGCACTAAAATATGTAGAATATAATATTCTCATGTAGAACATAATTACAGAAGGCCATAGAAACTGTCAAAGAACAGAATCATATACAAAATCATGAGAAAATCATAATTCAAAATGAATAGGTCTCAGTAATCATTATGTATGCTTTTATACAAAACATATATTCATTTAGAACAAAACCCATGATAATCAGAAGAATAGAGGCATCCATGGAAACAGAATTAAAGTATCATTCTATTTAAACATACATCGGGAATCATGGATCGGTATAATTATGTTTCGATAATCATAAATCAGTAAAACATACTTCTGAAAGCAGAAATCAGTATTAATTCTATAAATTCTAGAAAACTTTTTTTTACTATCAGGAGGACCAAACTAGTGGATTCTACTAGTCGAGGGGGCAAGTAATTGAGAATAGATTGTGTTCATTTCATACAATTTAAAGCCAAAAATAGGAGCAGGATATCCCTTCTCATGAGATATAAACAGGAATGCCTCCCGAAGGCAGGCTAGGATCAGGAAACTACCCTCTAGGTTGTCGCCATGAGGAAAGGCGGATCACGTATAACTCTATGGACAGAGTTATTATCGATTATCACCAAAACGTTCTACGCTATGTCGAAGAACCTACCCTGATTGTATATCATTCTCGGGTCCTAATTAACAATATCAAAAATATTTTTCTTAACTTATATCTGATTAGGTTTCAGAAATCAGTTAGAAATACTACCGTTAACCGTCAGTTTAGCTTTAGAAATTCACAGTAATTTAACAGTATAAATCCATGTAAATTTTTCAGACATAAATCACATCCTGGGTATTATCTCATTACAGATTAACTTTTACATATCAAAAATTTTGGATGAAAACAGTTAAATCCCTTCATTTTCGTACTTAGGGTTTTGCCAAAACTTTCGGACGATAAACGGATACCAAAAACATGTATTTACATGAAATCGAAGCCAAATATTGCAGTATTTACGAGTAAATATGAAATCTGTCCGATTAATTTACAAAAATAGGCATTATTTATACAGAATACGGAGAAACATGCTTTTAGAGTATAAATACAATTTTAGGGATACAGAAAAGCAGTAAAAATAGTAAATAGCATCCGAAGTACACTTGCCTGAGCCCGATCTACAGTTATTCCTACTTTGATCAGAGTGGATCGGCCGAATTCCTCTTCTTATTCCCTCTTTCTCTTCTCCCCGTGGAATGCCGAATTTTGGCTAGTGGCTCCTTTTATATCCGTTGGGGCGCTCGAGCGCTCCCTCTAGGACACGGTACCGCCTCGGGCGCTCGTCAAGTGCCCTTTAGGTGATGCATTCGCAGAATCACGTCCGGATAGCGCACGAGCGATCCTTAAGCGCACTTCTCGTAACCTTCCTCGCTCCCGCATCGCCTCGGGTGAGCTTCGAGAGGCCACATTCGCATTTTGGTGCATCCACGGCGCTCGAGCGGTCATCGGGCCGTCGTCAGGCTCTCGTCAGGCGCACATCGAGCCTGCAGCACGAAAACGTTTTGTTTTTGCCATCCGGGATCCGCTTTGACCCTTCTAACTCAATTCCTCATATCCTTGGACCCTAATTTTGATTATATGACCTTTATAGGCCATGATTATCATAATTTAAAATCCAAAATCTTATTTACGAATCAACGTTTCTTGGTTTACAACTTCTGTTCCCGATTTACCAATTCTGGAACTTTGGGCTTTTCAATCCGATTCCTTCCGTTCCTTTTGACCATAATTCACTTATTTCAACTTAATTACTTTCTAATTATCATATTTTAAAAATTTGAAACCTCTCCACCCATATTAATCATATCTTGAAAATCGGTACCTCACATCACCCAACTTCGTCTTTAGCTTCTAGACTCACTTTTTTCACATTCTAAATCCAATCCTTGGTTATTATTGACTTAATTACATCCTAATTATTATATTTTGGGACTCGGGCCGTCGCACTTGTTTTTATCCATTCTCTTCATTTTAGTGAAACTGTGGTAGTTCTTCATTTTTTATTAAGTATTGCCAGTTTATTAAGTCCCAGCATGTTGTTATTGATTAACATTTAAAATTGATGTTTAACATTTGAGTACGGGATGCCAGAACTGTACATTTTTCCATTGGTTTCTGTAAAAGTATTTTTTTTTTGCTGGATTGCTTTCTTCCACTTGTCCCTAGTGTGGGAGAGTTCTTGGGATGATGAAATATACTCTAATCATATTTGTTGAATTTGTTAGGAGGTAACTGCAATAGAATTTGATGAAGATGGGGGGGGTGTCCTGATGGCTGTTGGAAGTAGTACAGGAACGGTATGATATCATGATGATATTTACACCCTGAGATATCATGTGCATTTAAATCTTTTTGCTATAATTTGTGTGTTAAAATATCAACTTATTCTTTTTATTGGATGCTCAGGTCCTACTCTATGATCTGCGTTCTTCTTGTCCTATTAAAGTCAAGGATCATATGTAAGCCTGGCGGTTTGAATTGATTCTTTGAAAAAATAGTTCTCAGACTTTCAGCATATTTGTCTCAGTGTTTATTATCTCTATTCTTATCCATTTTGACAGGTATGGAAGTGCGATATTGGATATTAAGAGGCATCACAGTCTGAATTTTGAGTGCTGAAAATTGATTACTACTGATAATCATATTGTTAGGATTTGGGATCCGGAAACCGTAAGTCATTCTTAAGGAAATCTCAGATTCTAAATTGGGAAAAGAATAAAATTCTATTTTCCAGGGGCCACAAGTTATCTTAATTTACTTGCATGCTTCTGGTTTCATTGCTAGGTGGTAAATTTTCTTTTAGTTATCATCAAGTTCAAATGATGGTTGAGGAATCAAAAGTAACCTGGTAGTGAACTGCCCATTTACCTGGGATTTATTCTCATTATTTCCCTCCACATCTTGTGTATGACGGGAGAAAACTCAGGTGACAATCAGGCTTTTAAAATAATTCAAACCTAGACACATGCATATGAATTTGAGTTTAGGCATCTAAGGTCAAAAACATGAAAGGGTACATATGTTATGCGTGCCTATATCTGCCTCAAAGGGTTGGCATATCACCATAATAGAATAGCCATGAGAGTCATACCTGTTGTTTATAAAAAGGCAAATAACACGGATAAGTCTGATGTGCACGTCATGCTCCAAAGCTAAGAAAATTGGAAGGAATTGAAATGAAAAAATTATATTTGCTTCTGCTGCTAGAATTTTTCCTCCTTTGTTATGTGTTAAATTTGTGACCTAATTTTTTGTTCTAAGTTGCTGCTATCATCTAATCGCCTTTGAATTTAAATTTTGTTTACTTTAATTGCCGAAATTACATTCCTCGTTGAAAAATTTATTAAGTTGTACTTTATATTGGCATTTTTTTTGGCTACACAAAATTTATCAACCCACCCATAGTTTGTGAACATTGTGCATTGGATGCTTTTTTCCTTTGAAACATTCCCAAAGTTAAAAGTGGGACAACCATTTTAAGTGGAATTAGATTGCTTTTTAAATTCCAAGAATCATATGTTAAACATTGATGTGGCTAAAACAACCATTAAAGCGGAATTTAGAATCGACTTTATACCTCCAACCATTTTACGTGCTCTGTTTTTGAACTTTGGATTCGGACGGGTTTTGTACTTTTGGACACTCCTTCACTCCTTTAGATGGTGTAATACTTGAGTTGGGTGCCAGGGACAAAGCCAGAAGGCTCAATTTATAGGCGAAACCATCACTCACCTCAACCGAGCGTTTTGTACTCAAATCGGCCAAAATTGATTAATTGACTTAATGAGAGAGTTACCATCACTTAATGGACCACTAATATTTCAGCAATTAATTGAGTTAAACACCTGAAGGTTATAAATCGAACGAGGAAGACGAAACGAAGTGGAAACCCTAGCGGCTGAAAATCAGCTCGAAAACGGCTCATTGAAGCCGGCTTTCTACTCGGCTCGGCTCGCTTGGCGGCTTGGATCGGCTTGTGGGCCGGCTCAGTTAATTTGGGCTGAAGCCTACATTCTCCCACTTAGTCCATGTTTAACTTGATGTGATAACTAAACTCATTAATTCTTAAATTTTAAGAAATAAATATATGAATCATGGCGATAAGTCCTCTAATAATGAGTAATATCTTCCATGTATTATAATATATTATATTTTTCAAGTCATCCGGTAACTTTACTTTGTGAATAAACCTTATGTTTATTCTTTGTCCAACTTAATGATATTCTCAATTCAATTAATGTGCACACAATTTTAAAAAATATCACAACAATAAAATAGGAATTTACAACATCATTGTCCATACAATGAAAATTACAAAATGGAACTCAATCCCATTTCAGTTACAAGATCTTTGAACCTTAATGGTGGTATGTCTTTAGTCAAAGGATCAGCGATCATCAATTCAGTGTTGATATGTTCAATAGCAATTTTCTTTCCTTTAATGCGCTCATTTATGACTAAAAATTGAATGTCGATGTGTTTGCTTCGACTACTACTTTTATTATTTTTAACCAGGAAAACAGCAGATGAATTATCGCAAAATATCTTTAATGGCCTTGAGATGGAATCAACTACTCTAAACCTAGACATGAAATTTCTCATCCATACACCATACTTTGTAGCCTCGAAACAAGCAACGAATTTGGCCTCCATAGTAGAAGTAGCAATCAAAGTTTGCTTTGCACTCCGCCAAGATACAGCTCCACTAGCAAACAAAAATATATAACCAGATGTTGATTTACGTGAATCAATGCATCCAGCGAAATCTGAATCGGAGTACCCAAAACTTTCAGATTGTCAATCCGTCTATATGTAAGCATGTAGTCTTTGGTACCTTGAAGATACCTCATGACTTTCTTGGTAGCTTTTCAGTGTTCGATTCCTGGATTACTCTGAAATCTTCCCAACATTTCAACTGCAAATGCTATGTCAGGTCTTGTACATACCCGAGCATACATTAAACTTCCAACAACGGAAGCATACGGAATGTTCTTGATCTGTTCCCATTCCAAATCGTTTTTCGGGCATTGACTCAAATTGAGCCTATCACTCTTCACAATGGGTGCTATACTTAGTGAACAATCTTTTATCCGAAATCTCTCTAAAACCTTATTGATATAGGTCTCTTGAGACAAACGCAGAACACAACGTGGTCTGTCTCGATGTATCTTTATGCCAATGACATAAGATGCATCACCCATATCCTTCATTTCAAAATTTTTAGAGAGAAATTGTTTCACCTCATATAACAACCCTTTATCATTGGATGCAAGTAAAATATCATCCACATATAAGACAAGGAAACAAGCCTTACTACCACTGATCTTCTGGTATATACATTGATCCAAAATATTCTCTTTAAAACCGAATAAAGAGATAATTTCATCAAATTTCAAATACCATTGACGGGATGCTTGTTTCAATCCATATATGGACTTCTTTAATTTACACACCAATTGCTTACCATCACTAGAGGAGAATCCTTCTGGTTGTTCATGTAAACTTCTTCCTCTAGATCACCATTTAAAAATATTGTTTTCACATTTATTTGTTATAATTTCATATCAAAATAAGTAACCAATGCCAAAATTATACGAAGAGAGTCCTTTTTAGATACAGGAGAAAAATTCTCCTTGTAATCAATTCCTTATTTCTGAATATATCCCTTAGCAACGAGTCTTACCTTATATCTTTCGATATTGTCTAATGAGTCTTTCTTTGTTTTAAAGACCTATTTACACCCTATAGCTTTCGCTCCTTTAGGCAATTCAATAAGATCCTAAACTCTATTGCTACTTATGGAACTCATCTCTTCTTTCATGGTATTGTACCATAATTGTGATTCATTACAATTCATGGCCTGTGAAAACGTTTCAGGATCATTTTCAGCTCCTACATTGTAGTTAGACTCTTCAAGATATACAACATAATCACTAGGGATTGCTGACTTTCTTATTCTAGAAAACCTTCTTAATGTTGTATCATTATCCTCAACAGGAGTATATTGTATAACTATTTCAGACAAATCCTGAATTTCATGGTCAACTGGAATAGGATCAACATTTTGTGGAATGACATTGATTGGTTGTTCAACACCAGATTGATCTTGAAGGGTGTTGTGTACAACAATCAACCTATCATCTGAAGTGGAGGGTTGAGAATTCAAATGATCAGTTCTTGATCGTTTTCTCCCACTCATTAAGTTATTCTCAAAAAATTTTACATTTTTTGATTCCACAATCCTAGTGGTGTGAGATGGATAGTAAAATCTGTATCCCTTAGACCGTTCAGCATATCCAATAAAATGCCTACTTATAGTCCTTGGGTCCAATTTCTTCTCTTGTGGGTTATAAATTCTTACTTCGGATGGGCATCCCCATACGCGTACATGTTGCAAACTCGATTTTCAACCTTTCCATAACTCAAAAGGAGTTTTTGGAACAGCTTTTGTTGGGACCCGGTTTAATATGTATACCGCCGTTTTAAGAGCTTCACTCCACAAAGATTTTAAAAGTTCGGAGTTACTAAGCATACTCCTCACCATGTCCAATAATGTTCGGTTTCTTCTTTCTGCTACACCATTTTGGTCCGGAGAACCAGGCATAGTATATTGGGCAACAATCCCATGTTCTTGAAAAAACTTTGCAAATAGACCAGGCATTTGTCCATCTTCAGTATATCTACCATAATACTCTCCACCTCTATCTGATCTCACAATTTTGATATTTTTTTAGTTTGTTTCTCTACTTCTACTTTAAATAATTTAAAAGTATCAAATACTTCATATTTATTATGAAGCAAGTAAAGATACATATATCGTGAGAAATTATCAATAAATGTGATGAAATATTTTGGGCCATATGAGTCTATATCAGGACTATAAATGTCAGTATGTATGATCTCTAATATGTCCGAACTCCTCTTGGCATTTTTCTTAATCTTATTGGTCTGCTTTCATTTATTATAGTCCACACAAGTCTCAAAATCAGTAAAATCTAGAGTACTAAGTATTCCATCATTTACCAATCTTTTGATTCTATCAATGGAGATATGTCCCAATCTCCTATGCCACAACATCGAGGAACATTCATTCATAACACATCTTTTAATTCCAGTATTAGCATGCACAGTATTGAAAGAAGTATTATTTTATAAATTTAAATAATAAAGACCATCAGACAGTGTACCATTTCTAATAATATCAGACTTATAATATAAACTGAATAATAAGTCTGAAAATATAAAGGAATATTCATAGGGCACAAGTCTTGAAGTAGAAATCAAATTTCTAGAGAAATTTGGAATATAAAAGGTCTTTTCCAATGTCAAAACAAAACCACTACTCAAAATCAAACTGCATATGCCAATGGCCTCCACATGTGAATGCATCTTGTTTTCGGAGAAGATGCATTGTTCACTACCCACTGGTTTCCTTAGGTTTTGCAAGCCCTATAAGGAATTAGAAATATGGATTGTAGAATCAGAGTCAATCCACCATGTGTTATGTGCAACATTAACCATATTAGATTCATAATATATAAAAGAGTATGGATTACCTTTCTTTTTAAACTAATTTTGATATTTGATAAAGTCCTTCTTTACGTGTCCCTTCTTTTTACAGAAGAAGCACTTGGACTCCTTCTTGATATCAGATTGGGGAGGAGCTTTATCTTTTTTCTTTGATTTGACTTGCGTCTTGAATCTTCCTTCCTTTAGCATGTAGACGCTTTCACTTTGCTCCATCATAAGCCTTCCTTCCTCTTGAACACACATGGTCATGAGTTCATTGATTGACCATTTATCCTTATGTGTGTTATAAGAGATTTTAAAAGGCCCATATTATAGTGGGAGTGAATTCAAAATGTAATGCACAATAAAAGGTTCAGACATTTTCACCTCTAGATTTTTTAATTGAGTTGCAATATTCCTCATTTACATTATGTGCTCACGCACATCCTTAACACTGGTGAGCCTAATAGATGAGAACTTCATTATTATTGTGCTTACAAGTGCCTTATCTTAAGTCACAAATTGTTCATCAATTGCCTTCAGTAAATCTTGCACCTTAGTATGCTGGTCGACAGAACCACGAATACCAGTAGAAATTTTGGTCTTTATGAACATTAAACTGAGGCGATTAGATCGCTCCCAGCGTTCATAAAGAGTTACCTCATCCGAAGTGCTGGTAAGGATAAGAGCCAGTAGTTCGTCTTTTCGGATAGCATAATCAATATCTAGCCACCCTAAGTGAATAAGAATTCTCTCATTCCACACTTTATAGTTGTCACCTTTTAGTTCGGAAATTTCACATCTAATATCGGAAAGATTTATATATTGAATAGTTGTATAAAATAAAATACATGCTTAACATCCAAAAAATGAGGCTAACAAATTATAAAATTATGTTTTACTAATGTAAAACATACATCATGAATCAATAGACAAAAAAATTACGTGTGGGCTAAATTTTAATCCCAGTAGATTCATGTTCAATTTTTTGATAAAACTATCAAAGTATATTCCATTCTTAATCCCTGTGGATAAATTAAGAAAAATAATTTGGCATTTTATCCAGATT